>PVHP010011474.1:0-45245 GCA_004024765.1 Zapus hudsonius | reverse complement strand
AAACACAGCTCAGAGGATCATTTGGTCAAGGCTATTCTTTGTCCCATAAGGGTGGACTCAAGGCTGATGGTTTATTGCTTTGCCAAGTAAGTACTAGCTTCCAGGAACAATGCCAAATATTTAATTGGGGCATTGTTAAGTAATATATCTTTATGCAGCTATGATTACAGCTGTGTTTTGCTGCTTGAAGCTTGTTAAGGTCACAAGAATTTGTAGGATTGCCTTCAGGAGGCATCAAATGCCTGGTACATTTTCTTTGTACATCCTGCCTTCCAGTATAAATCACTTTTCTTTAAGCATCCATTTATGTTCAAGACTTACACTATCTGTAGTCATATATATATATATATGACAGAATATATATATATGACAGAATATATATATATATATATATATATATATATATATATATATATATATATATATACTGTCCCCTTGTTTGATTTTCCTTGCATACTATGTTCCAACTCATTTCTTTCTTTTTACCTTAAACACTACTTTTCTAGAGTCTTTCTTTATAAAATAGCTCTTCAGAAGAAAATAAAAATTTAAACATGTTCATTTAGAGAAGAATGACTCACTTAAGAAAATAACAATTTAAGACATATTTTTTTGAAGACATACTGTTTTAATGAAAGTATACCAGGATGGTGGATACTGGGCATTTCAAGAATATACAACTCTGTAAGCTTCCTCTAAGCTTAGCCAGCTCTACGTTTGAGATAAATTTGGCTTTAATTTTGTAAGAAACCATGACTTTGTGTTTGCCGACAAGGAAAGGGGGTACTTTGAAGTTCTGGATTTAAATGCCATCTATTTTTCTCTCCCATTTGTCTAAGGGTTTACAAGATTTAGTTGTTGATATTAAGTGATAGCTACGAACTGCCATGACTAATTCTTTATGTCTTGCTTTTATCAGGAGCTGCACCCATACTAATACGGAAACTATTACCCAAGCCATACTTTTTCATGAATCTGTTAAGAGAGTTGAGCATAAAGCAAAGCTGCTTGCAAGTACTCAGCAGCTCTCTGTGGCCTGGCACTCCTCTGGCATCCACACGTTGTTTCCTAACTATCTTTTCAAGACCCAAGTAATTTAAAAACAAATAACTGCATTCATAAAAAAATGGGAAATGTACTATAAACTAAGATAAATGTCAATTTTTATGTCACTATTTGCAGTCACACCATCGAGAGATTGAATTATTTAGTGACATGATTCAGCATTTGGGGTTCCAATATTTTGCTGTTATTTACATATCAGTAAGTCAGAATCATTCTTTCTTGAATGATCAGAATTAGCTTAGTTTTCCAGTTTGAGGTAAATTTAAGTTTTCCAGCAGGGAATGTTCCCTGCAGATTCCTTAATGGCATGATTGCTACAAGAGCATTACATTTTAACTACAACTGTGTCAGATTTTTCCAGCATCTCAGAGGTTACAAACTAGTCATTAAAATTCATTCCCCTTGGTAATTTGGTCTGGAGAACCTTTGAGGGGAAGAGCACATGCCTAATAGTTATGTGATTTCCATTTTAACACAAACCATTTAAATTACCTGGGATACTGAGGCCTTTGTACTATGCTTTTGTCACTCATCCTGCGTTAGCTTTTGCTCTGTTAAGGGTGAGATTACCTATGCTAAGAAACCTTTCTTCCCCAAGTGACTTCTTTTGTAAAGGTTCACCTGATGAAAGCATGTTGCATAGTGTGGAATGTCATTCTTTATTATTCGAAAGAAAGAAACATGTAGGATCATATATAAGCTCAAAGTGAGCATTTGATAGAAGTCTGATATCCTTAGCAAACAATAAATCTGGCATTAGGAGTGTCTTAAGGAGGATCGGGCTGAAATCTCTTTTCTGGTTCACCTTAATTTGCTTCCCTAAGTGTGATTTACCACTTTTTACCTGTCTGATGGTTAACTTTTGTCATTTCTTATTTATTTATTTATTTATTTATTTATTTATTTATTTATTTATTTATTTATTTATTTATTTATTTATTTATTTATTTGAGGTAGGGTTTCATTCTAGCCCAGGCTGACCTGGAATTCATTATGTAGTCTCAGGCTAGCCTTGAACTCACAGCAATCGATCCTCCTACATCTGCCGCCAGATTGCTGGGATTAAAGCAGTGTTCCACCATGCCCAGTTTAATTTTTGTCATTTCTCCTGGTAGTGGGAAGCCCCTTGAAGGCAAGATGCGGACCTTTTATGGTTCTTCCCTTTCTTCCCGGGCACCTGATCCAGTGCTTCATCATTACCAGGTAACAATGGCATGCAGCCAGCTAAAGTTGCTTAGCATTTTGAAGTGGGTAAATTCTGACCCTCCATCTAGTCTATATTTCATTAGTTTGAACCCAGCTGAATAAAAATATTGATTATCTATTTGTCAAGAAAATGAATACTTATTTTCAAAGCTGAAAAAAAGAGGATGTGGTCTCTGTTCTTCAACCTTAAATTTAGGATATCTTCACCTCTATCCCCTTTAACCATAGAATGTTTTCCTAACACCTTTTCTGTCTTCTAATTGCTTCATGCTAATTCACACTTTCTCCAATCTGCTCCCTTTCTACAGTGGCATCATACCACATCTCTGCTAAAAAAATTTCACCTCAAATTATTCCAAGTCATTTTGCTTATCTCCTCAGAGGAAAGCAAAGTTATGGAAATAGGTACCTACTACCCAAATCTATAAACAAAACAATGGGTTTAGAAGATGATATACACTTACAGGAGATGGAAAATGTTCATGGACTGTTTGACATCTGCCTTTCAAGACGAGGTAGGAATCACTGAAATAGGTAATGGTGTTCTAAAATTCATGTTGTCAGTTGAAGTTCTCGTAGGGGAATGAATCTTAGAGATGCTATGGAAGGAAAACTGGTCAAATTTGACCAACAGAAAGAGTTTAGCATAGCTCCTGCATTTTGAGTCTGTATGCCTTTGGAAAAATAGTAATTACCAAATGGAGAGGGCTGAATGATGAATAGAGCAAGGAGACAGGGTTAGAAGGTGATGACGTTGGACATCTGGGTTTGAGGTGTTTGGGATGCTGTGGAATTCCAAGAAGTTGTAATGGAAGCAAATGTACATAACAGGTTATTGATGGGTTGCTGGATGAAGAATCCTATAAATTGTAAGTCCTCCTCCTCCTCCTTTCTCTCTCTCTCTTTCTCTCCCTGTCTCTCTCTCTCTCTCTCCCCTCTCTTCCTTTTCTTTCACCTAGGACACACTATTATCAGATACTATTTAATTTTCGTATTCCTCAGTATAAGAATGTGGTAGGTTGTATGAAACTTCTCCCATATTTTCCTGTGTATTGAATACTTGGTATCCAGCTGGCGGAAATTTGGAAAAGTTACGGAGCCTTTGGGAAGTGGAGCCTTATTAGAGGATTTGGGTCACTGGGGGTTTGTCTTAGAATTTTATCGTCCATTTCACATGTCAGTTTCTGCGAGCTCACTCCTGCTATTACTTCCCTGATGTGACAAGATGTGACTCCCCAGGTGTTTTCTCTGCCATACTTTCCCCACCATGATGAAATTTCCCTTCAAAACTGTTGGCAGAAATAAACCCTTTCCTTCAATCATCTGTTTCTGGTTGAATGTTTTATTCTAGCAATAAAAGGTAACATAACAAAAAATATAACTGAGAAGTTAGGCAATTGCTATAGTAAGACTGACCTTTTTGTCTTTTGTCTTTGGGTAGGAATTCGGAAGGATTTGAAAGTTTGGATTAGAGAAGCAAACTTAATGTGTCATTCTGGTGAGAATTTGAAAGATCCTAATGTAGAAAGAACTGTGGGATATGAAGACCCAGCTTATGAGGTTTCAGAGGGGAAAGAGGGATGTGTCAGGAGCAAAGCTGGAGGCAGTTCATGTGAGGATGCAGAGGATGTTGACATGCTGCCAGTCCTGAGAACTTGAACAAAGTTGATCTTCAAATAATGAAGTATTGACTTTGGTGGAAGAAAATAGAGAGCAGGGTGATATGAAAAGAATGCTGTAGGAGTTTTCTGCTTCTCAAATCAGCTTTACTGGCACCCATTGCCCCAGTTTAAGTAATTTGGTGGCATAGCCCACCTGCTAATGGTTTGCATATCATTAAGATGCCAGAAAGAAGTTCATGAAGTTCACACAGTTCTGGAGATGAGAAAGGTTGAATTCTATACATGGAGACCCTAGAGGAATGGAGTTGTGATGATGAACTATGGGTTTCAAGAAGATTTCAGGGTTTTGTAGTTGCCAGGACTTGGACTGGCACAAAGGAAAGCTGTTGGCTCAGGTGTATCTTTCCAGGCTGTAAGCAGCATACTGAAGGGGTAGTGTTGTTGGAGCCCAGATGATTTCATCATAAGTCCCAGGTGCACGACATGAGATTGAGGCTCTAAAGTTTGTCTTGATAGTTTTTGGTCTTATATTGGTTCCATCTTTCTTCAATAAGCCCTCCCTTCTTTTTGGAGTGGAATTGTCTATCTGTGTCATCATGCATTGGAGGTCAGTAGTTTGTGTTTTAAGTTTTTAGCAGTCACAGTTAAGAGCCTGTCTTTCACCTTAGATGAGGCTTTGGACTTTGGGCTTTTAAACAGTGCTCAGACTAATGGAGATCGTGAGGACTTTTGAGGTTGAATTGCATGTAATTTGTATCATGAGGTTGTCATTAATATGTGTGAACCAGGAACAGAATGTGAAATTTCCCCAATAAATTATTGTGCTTTTAATACTTGGTCCCCAGCTTGTGGCAATTTTGGAAATTTATGGGGGCTTTGGGAGCTGGAGCCTTGATGGAAGAGTTGTGTCATTGAAGATGGGTTTTAGGATAATATAATCCATCTCCAAGCCCAGTACTCAGACTATTTCCTCCCAGATAATGTGACAAGATATGAAACCCTGGCTGTCTCCTCTGCCATATTATCCCTGCCATGATAAAACTTCCTCTTTAAATTGTAAACCAATATATGCTCTCTTCTCCCATGAACTGCTTCTGGTTTGGTGTTTTTTTTTTTTTTTACAAGAATTGTGAAGATAACTGCAACAAAGATAAAACTGGCTTCATTTTAATTTTTTAGTTTGATGCAGCTTCAGTAAGTATAGAAGGATCTGAAATCTGCTGGATTCCTTATTGGCCATAGGAATCAATCTTGAATCTCAGGATGAAATTCCTAAAATCTTTAAAAGATCCACTGATATTGTGATCATTGAGGTTGTCCAGGTTGGTCAGAATTTTTTGCCTTTGGCTGATATCCCAGCAAGAGATGAACCACCCCAGGCTTATCATGTAGGCCCCAAGTGAAACTCTTGAGAGAGTGGTGGGGCAAGAAAGAGACCTATAACCACAGCCAATTAGTCAACCCAGGAAAAGTCAATGAGGCAGACAACAAAAACTTCCAACACAACTAAAAGTAGAAGCACAGAGACTCTTAATGTCACAATAACAGCAATGAAACAGACTTAAAACTCACCCTCCATGACTCGGGGAACTGAGTGGAAGATGGGGGCAGAAAGATTGTAAGAGACATGGTGGGAGAAATTGCCCCCTCAGCGACAACACATAAAAGTGGGGAGCAACCTGGCTGTCTCCTGTGCTATTGATAACCCCTTACCACATGGATTGATCCAGTGAGCCCACCGAGGAGGATACCCAGTGGATTGGGCACAGATGGGAGGGAAATGGGAATATCAACACAATATTTTCTCATTCAATGTATCTAATTTAGGACAATAAAGATAAAAAAATTCACAAAGTTAAAAAAATTTTCCTTTGTCTTATGAATCATAACTGTAGAGAAAGGAGGTCTCTATGCTGTATACTGTCGGCTTTAAAAAGGCACAATCATCTCTTCTTGTCTTTATGTCCTGCCATCTTTTGACAATATGTATGAATCCTTGCCAATCTCATGGAGAAAGATAGTTCACAATTGTTTGCTATTTCTTGATTTTGTGCAAGTTCCTCTTTGTAGGGGTGGCGAGTACAGTTCTACCTTTAAGTGCACACACAGTTGTACATCACCCTTTGCCTTTGCAGAGTAATGCTGACAGGGTGGTCAGTGCTGTGCAAGGCAGGCAGAGGAAATAGTGAAAGTGTTGCAAGGGGACTCTCTTGTATCTGATGAAAAAAAGTGGCATTCTGCTTGGGATACTTTCTTATGTAATTAGACATAGAGAAGTTTGGTATTTATAGCTGGGGATATTTCCCTGCTGGCTTTCACTTCATTTTGTTTCTCATTAACCTTTATAAATATTCTGATCAGAAATTCCCTTTATTTTGGAACAGTGCTTTCCTTTTGAAAGAACAAAAGAATGCTTTAATATTAGTGTTATTTTCCTGTGTAGTACTTCTTGGGAGAAAAACAGTAAAGGGTAATATGGCATTATTGGAAAAGGTGAAGCTTTGCATGCTGTCTGTGGGACTCACTAGCTTTGTGACTTAAAGCAGATTGTGTCCAAGGCTTCTGTGCTTGAAGTTCCTCCATTGGTATGAGTGAGTCAGGGCTACATAATCCAGTGGTAAACAAAGGAAAAAGTGATGTATTTGCAGCTTTAGTCTTATGGTTTTTAAGCATAGGAGTTGTCAAGTTGTACTACATAGGTTTATATCCTGTTTATGTTCTCATCAAGATATTTTACTTCCCTAACTTCTTTATCCATAAGCAGGATTATGGCAGAAACTGCCTTACCAACTTCTTGTGAAGATAAATAAAAATTGCCTCCAAAACTACATTGACCAAAAAATATGAAATATGCTACTTTGCTAGCACATATTAGGTGCTCAATATATAGGAATTTCTCTGTTTTCTTCTTCATGTAAGCTCTTAAATGATCTTTCATAGTTCCCCCATATTTTAAGCAAAAGAACCATTTGCTTGTAGAAGAAAACATTCCCTACAACTGTGCAGCCCACCTGCAAATCAGGCTATCACTTGCTGATTTTAACTTTTGCTTCTTTAAAGATGCTAGTTGGGAACTGGAAAGGTGAGGAAAGTGTCATTTCTTTACCGCAGCCACAGATGTGTTAGTCTCGTAGTTATTGAAATTGTAAACTACCTTGCCTCCTACTCACAATCTATCCATCCAGCTTCAAACACATTTGGAACAGTGCTCAAGGTGCTTTCTTCTTACTTATCCCTTACCTCATTTCTCCCTTTCTGAGAAAATTCCTCAGCCTCCTCATCCAGGCATTGATTTCTCTTACGGCAACTTTGAAACTTGTGGGTTTATTAACCTTTCTTGTGGATGAAAAGAAAAGCATTTTGTCTGGGAATGCAACAGAACTTAAAGTCAAATGAAAGCGCATCCAGCCCTGCAGTTTCTTAAGTTCTCGCTAAACAAGATACAATTTTGGTAAGACACAGAATAACAAAATTGTCTACAATTTTCAAAAATTCAGGTCATAGAAGGATGATCTGAACTGTCCAGCCCAGCTCAGGATGAGCTGTAATACTAACTTGATTGCTCCATCTCTCCCCAGGGCCTAATGCAAGCATATCACTTTAGCTGTAGTCATTATAAGTGAAAAACGCTGAATTGTGTCACTCCTTCCCCAAGGTATGTGTTGAAGATCCAACCAATAGTACCTCAAGGTGTATCTCCCTGGATACAGGAGCTTTAATGAGCTGGTATAGTTCAAATGAGGCAGTTAGGGTGGGTCCTAGTCCAATGTGACCAGTGTTCTTAGGAGGAAAGGAAAACCTCTACTCACACAGACATTAGCACTGAAGAAAGACCACATTCCGAGGGCAGAGAAAATGCAGCCATCATTATGCTTTGGATCTCAAATTTTCCTCCATTGCAAATGTGCTGAAAGCTTGGTACCCAGAGAGCAGTGTTTAGAGGCTGGGGCTGATTGGCCCAAAAGGAGGAACCATGTATTGATTTGCTGATGGATACATAATTTGAAAGGCTTCTGATATGTGGAAACTTTAGAGGAGGAGCCAATGGGATGAAGCAGGTGACTATGAGCCTATTTTGAAGTGTTTTGAAAGGTATTAATTTCCTCTCCTCTCCTCCCCTTCCCTCCTGTCCCTTCCTTTCCTCTCTCTTCTCTCTCTCTCTCTCTCTCTCTCTCTCTCTCTCTCTCTCTCTCTCTCTCTCTCCTTCCCTTCCCTGCCCTTCCCTAATTTCTCTTTTTTAATCACTTTTAGTTCTTTCAGTTGACTAAATCATTTCCACCTAGGATAGTCAACTGATTTAGAGACTTTTTATTACTTCAGTAAAATACCGCCACAATAGCACTTAGTCTGTTTATATAATTGGGATACATTACTTGTGTGTTAAAAACTGTCTGCTATTTCCTGTCTATCCTCCAACTCTCCCAAAATTTAAAAACAGAAATCCCTTTAGCTCAGGCTGTCTGGAAACATGTTAGATGGAGAATTTTGGGCATATAGCTTAACTTGTTTGGCTTGGCATATTATGACTACCACAAAGACATGGCAGGTAATCTTTCTTTAAGATTGTGATTTATTGTGACAAGAAAGGGGATACAATTTCAAATGAGTTTTTCTTCCTTAACACTTATTAAAACCTTTGAAATAATGTTAACATCACATGAATGAGAAAACAGGGAGTCAAGTCACCAAGTAAATTAGTGTGAGAGCTATGTTAGAATTTAATTTTAGAACCAGACAATATACTTCCAACTACCTTCTTGACTTTAAAAAATTTATTAAGTGGAAACTCTGTATGAACAAATGGTGCCTTAGCACCACTGTTTCCTTCCTCCTTGACCCCATTCCACTGAGGCATTGCTGGTATGCATGATGGGGTTGTGAGCAGTTAGTCAGTGTGGGGCAGGGGGCAATGCCTTTGTGTATTCCCACCCACCTTGGCTCTTATAATCTTTCCACCCCCTCTTCTGAAAAATTCCGAGAGCTGTGGCGGGTATATTTTAAGTCTACTATCATGCACATCTCTTAGCAGCTATTAGAACTCTGCTTCCTGTGAAAGCAACTATCTTGCTCATCTCCCTAAATTCTGTGTGGTTGCTCCTGGGTCCTAGCTGATGTGCTAGAGGTGGTTCATCTCTTGCCAGGAGCTAGCCATCATTTCTGACCTTGTTGGTAGGATTAGGTTTTCTGCAGTTCTCACTGCCTTCTGAAAAATAAAAAGAGATTCTCCGATGTAGGGTGAGATCAGCATAGGTTAAATGGGATAAACATTGTTAGTTTTAAGAGATTATGATGAGTGTAGCCTCTCTTTAGGCCCATGGTTAGTAGAAGCTTCCCTTTGGAGTCCAGATTATTGGTCTCTATAGGAGTTTGGCTTGGATCCCAGTTACAGTTATGGGTTCCTTGCCACTGTGCAGATATCTTAGCCAATCAGGGAGCTCTTGGTTACCCACCTAGGTTGGGTACCACTATTGCACAGATGTGTACATTTTGTTCTTCTGGTTGCTGTCATATAGTAGTGTCCCCTGCCTTCTCCCAACATTGTTGGGTAATTTCCTCTAGCAACTCATGTATTGCTTTCTAGCACTATATTGGCTAACCATCTAGGAACTGGCTTCCTTTCAGGTTCCAGCCATGTCTCAAGATGTTGTGTGTTGGCAGCCTGTGGTGTCTTTAGTAATAAGGTCTTATATTTTACCTTGGGAAGGTAGGTAATCAAGTGCTTTGACAGAAGTCTGTCTTGTTTAGGGGACTTCGTCTTTATAATCAACAGCTCAGTGTGGGTAGTAATGGATTTCTCAAACTTTGAGTTACAAGCCAGAGCCAAATATTTTAAGGTTAGGCTTTATTCTACCCTTCTCAGGGCCCTTATTACCAGATAATGCCCACATATTTCTTTGGAGGATTATATCTTTTATCTTGCTATCCAGGAGTAAGGATCCTATGGTACCAGGTCATTTTAGATTTAGTATTGTTAAGCAAATATTAGAGGAGAAATCAATGCTGTTGAGGTATGTCAACAGAGGTGTGTCCTGAGCAAGCTGAAAATATGACTGAGCAGAAGAAAACCTGTAATTTTTGGTCCCTTCACCAAAATCTGCTTGAAGGATTTTGAGATCTTCTACTGAGGATAGCTGAACACTTGTAAGTAATTAGGAATTATTACTTATTTATGTCAGAGTATGTGTGTGTGTGAGAGAGAGAAAGAGAGGGAGAGAGAGAGAAGATATCAAAATAGAAATTGCTATAGAAATGAGAAATGTCTTAGTTTATATTTTCATTAAATCCACAATGACACAGACATTGCTTCTTGAGTTCTATGACAGATCTTGTGATACTTGAACTAATGCCATTTATGAAACAAGATTAATATCTGCCTATTTAAATGTGTTTAATGACTGAGCCACCAGTATATTGGTAGACTGCTTTACTACCAGTATAATAATTTTGATTATTTTGTATTTCACTACATGCCAAAGAGCTATATCAGGAGCCTCTGCATAGTATAACTCATTTAATCCTTATAGCAGTATTAGGAAATTACTGACTGCTCACAGTACGTATGAGGACATGCAGGCTTTGAAAGAATAAGCAGCCTGCTCCAGGTTTGCTATCTCATGCACAGAAGAGTTGAAGTGCAGCCTGGGCCCAGCATATACCAAAACCCAGATGCTCAGTCACTAAGCAAACCAGCCCCCCACAGGTGTTTTAGTGATATTCAATTTTTTAAAGTTATCAATTTCTCTTACCCTTTTTTACAAGGGCATCAAAAGACAATCTTCACACTATTAGTGTATTGATTTAAATTCAGCCAATTTTAACTGAAGTATAGCATGTGAGTGACCCTTAATCTTTTGAAATATTGTTCCGAAGCCTGAATAACTTACCTTTGTAAATTTCTTTGCTAATGCTCTTTGGTGAGAATAGTTGGGCCCTGAAGCACAGACACAGCTACATAGCAACTCCGCCATCTTTTATGGTCCTGTTTTCTGCTGAGCAATCATGATACTCCCTTTTCACCATCATTTGTTGACTCCCAGGGGAAATTCAGGAAAATAATGTTGTTAAATGACAGACACTAGTTATGGTAGCATTTGATTGCAATTACAGATGTCAATTACTTGGGGGTAATTATCTGATACTTATACCATCATGGCAGAATGTAAGCATGTGTGCGAACATAGGGCATCGGGAGGCTTATGTTTACTTCTAAAGCTAAAAACTGGGCAATTTTCACATTCAGTATCATCTTCTGCTTTTGTAATGGCTATTTTAAAATAGTCAAAAAAATATTAGGAGAGATCAGCCTTAGAGAAAATTAGGGCTGCACAATTTATCAGTGCAATGGAATTCCAGCATATCATGTCTCAATGATAAGCTATAATGACTATAATAATTGGTACAAAATTCAGAGCAAATGAAGTTCTAGTTAACCATACAAGTTTAAAAATTATGCTAATTAATGAGTGTGCTTGGCATATTTTAAGTTCATTCATTTAAATTCACTCTTATATTAGGAGGCATTTACATCATTCCAGACACAATAGACCGAGAAACCAAGTCCATTTTACTTAGTAACTGAAGACCATGGTTTTACATCGAAAATACAACTTACATCAGAACTTCTTGTTGTAGAAACACCCAGAGGTCCCTGGGAGAATTATTGATAGTTTGAATGTATAGTTCCCAAGTCCTAAACCTGCTGGGGGTGAGACACATCTTGCTTTCTTTGAGAATATGAGTGAATTCTACGAAATAATTTTTAAAATGACAGAAACTGAAGTTCACTGATAAATAAAGGGAAAAAATCTGAACCAAGTCAACTCAGCAGTTTGTAGACTTGTATCTGTATATAGATATTACATTATTTTATTTGATTATTTTATTTGTTTTGCATTTAAGGTCAACTTATATTTCTACCATGGATGTAGTATAAATCAAAAATATCTTTCAGAGCTCGATTTTCCGTCTTTTTAAAAGAAAACTCATGTTCTGAAATATTGCCTTCACAACTAAGAAAGCAGTAGACAAGTACTCTGCGTATAACAGCATTTTAATGCAAAAGCTTCAGACTCTGGAGCTGCCCAAAGACACCTTTATACAAGGAATGAGAAAGCAGTGTCACTGGGATGTGGATAGGACTTTTCTATGGGAAGCACACAATCAAAGGGTATCATTCTTCCCAAAGCCTTTCACTGTAGACAACACACTGGCAGGAGATACGGAACAAGCATCTGCAATGAGACTGTTGTCACCATTGAGACCCAGCGATGCCTGTGTTACTTCTGGGAGAAAGAATGAAGGAGATAAAAAAGTGGCTCAAGCCTAAATTTAACTCCTAATTTGACTCTGAAAATGAAATTCCAACTAATTCTCACCAGTTTCATGAGATAATATGGGATTTTGTTTTAATTAATGGGCTGGGTAGAATTGAATTGAATACAAGCAACTTTTGTGAGCTGTTCATTAACACAGCTGGGCTGAAATAAGACAAGAGCTGAGGGACAGGCCCAGCCCAGACAGAGGTTCCTTGGGAAACCCTGGCTGTTCTGCATTCCTTTCACTCTGATAATTCCAGTGATAATAAGCCAACAGGGGAGAAAAGGGGTTTCAAGATGACCTCTGTGCCTACAGTAAGTCATTCAGAATGAATAATATTCTGTCACACCATTAGCAAAGAATAAGAATAAAATGAGGGACATGAGAGAATATGTCTCCAAGGTAGCTCATCGGATCTCACTTTTTGTTTCTTTACTCAGAAGTCAGGGAATGAAGAAATCAAAGCAACAAGTAGGACCGGCTCCCTGAAAGCAGGTTTCCCCATATTCCACATATTCCATCTCAGTTACAGTGTACAAAGTGTATTAAGGACCCACTACTGTGAAGGTAGCATGCCATGCATGGTGACACGCCTGACGATATGAAACATCAGCTAAACTCTGTACAAAGCAGTGGGTATAAAGTTTACTGCCTGCTTTTTGAATTCTAGGTTCCCTCATGGGTGGGTATTCTTTGAGTTAATTACTTGATTATAACACACACACACACAGAGGAGAGAGAGAGAGAGAGAGAGAGAGAGAGAGAGAGAGAGAGAGAGAGAGAAAGAGAGAGAGAGAGAGAGAGAGAGAGAGCTCTAATCTCAAAGGGAATAAGATAGTCTATTCTAGAGCCAACTATGAATGACCATGGCCTGAGAACACCAATTTAGGTTATATCAAATTCCATTTTTCATCTCATAGGCAATAATTTCACAAAGTTTCTATAGCAGGAGAGCAAAGAAACTGACAAATCAAAACACTTAAACTACATTGGTAGAAACATCAGCTAGACAAGTGATAGTGAATCAGGGAAATGTGGGTCATAGTCCTCAGATGTTGTTTGATGACATTCTTAGGTTTGAGATGGCGAGCTAGCATGTTTGTGAGTACATTCAAAAGGACTTATTAGCCACAGAATTTTGAGTTAGACACAGAGATGGGAAAAAAAGGTCACTTAAGGAATTGAGATAGCCCAAAATAAACTGGTTTTAGATCTGTAATAACTCAACTCTCCATTATTATTGAAATTCTAATCATCCTGTCACAGGTGCAGTTTCTTTCTGGGAACTTCCATTCATATTGATTTTCCTGGGTCTCCGTTTTCTCATCTGTAAAGCAGAAACAAGAGCAGATACCATTGCCATTTGCTTGCTACACTTATTTAAAATCACAGTTATACACAGAATGTTCTATACTTGAGCTCTATGCTCTTTCTGTGTCTTCAGAACTCATTTCTGTGGTGGTGAAATAGAAATGCAAACCCCAAAGGTTATTCTTTCTGGAAGTCACACTAGAAAGTCATCTGTTCTAGAAAGTGCACTGTTATTGATTGCCAGTTGGTTGCTTGGTCTATGAATGACAAGCATAGGTGTCCAAAGAATTCCACCATTACCAGGCAGATCTTAGTGAACAAGTGTTGTCTAACCTAACATGTATTCAAAGTATGTTTTGAATCACAGCCCTGGCAGTTATGGAGAAAGATTATTTGTGTGACCAACTACATAAAGCAAGCTACACGACTTTTCAAAACATTTGTTTTACATTTTCATATATATATGAAATATGTAATATATATATATATATATTGCATTTTGATTATATGCACCCCACATTACCTTCCCTTGTGCCCACCAGTTCCGCCATACCCCTTCCTCTTCCCCCCACTTACCAGTGGCTACACCCCAGAAGATCATTATTCCCCTTCCCCCAACAACTCACAGTGATTAGTTCCTTGTGGGGGGGAGGCCTCTCAAGCCCCTCCCATCCCACAAAAGAATGTTGATTGTGCCAATCATGTACAGGCCTTGTGCTGGTCACCACAGCTTCTGTGATGTCATGCATGCGATGGCTTTGTCATGTCCAGATGACAGAATTCACAGGACTCCTCCCTTTCTCCAGCTTATAGATTCTTTCTGCCCTCTTTTCTTCAGTGTTCCACGAGCCTCCAGATGACTTTTATGCTGGCTATATTAAGTACTTTTTTTCTTAGTAGTTCCCAAGATGGCAAAATACACAACCTTTTGAAATACTGAACACTCTGCCTCAGAGAGGTTTTATTTACTAGCCAAGGAACCACATGTGGTCTAATTGCTGAGTTTATAAGCATCTGTTCTGGTAGTGTTGGTTAGGTTCATTAACAAAAGGTATGGCATTTAATGATTCTAAATAACAGTTACGGGACTGGATTTTGGAAGCAGATGGCCTGGGTTGAAATCAGAGCTAATCCCTTCACATCTGTGTGGCTACTCTCAGTTTCCACAGGTCAGGACTTTGGGAACCGCTTATCTGGGTGTTCTGGAGTGGGTCTGTACTATTGTACAGTTAAGATGTTGGCCAGAGTTTCAGGTGTATGAACCCTTGACTAGGATTGGAGAATTCACCTGCAAGAGGACTATTGGCACGAGCCTCCGTTCTGCATTAGCTGCTGGCAGAAAGCCTGTTACTTACTGCGTGGAACCTGCTACAGGGCTGATTCAATGTGCTCCCAGCATGACAACTGGCTTTGCAGAGCAAGTATGTAAATAAGGGCTCAATGCTCTCAACCACATCCTTATGGCCAATCTTTGGGTCACACTCCACCATCTTGATTTCACTGTTACCTCTTCTCAGTATGGAGCCTATATGAATCCTGAAGCTGAATTATATAAAACAGTGATCACTAAACCATAACACAAAGTTAGCTAGAGTCTGCTTTGGGCAACAAAGATAAATGCTCTTCACCTCAAAGCACTGAAAGGAAGAGAATCGGTCTCTGTGTGTGGATGTGTGTCTTAATGGATCAATGAGGCACAGAAAGAGGCAGACAAAAAATGGCCCTCTTTATGGGTAATATGGATGAAACTTCAAAATTCTTCTGAATTCTGAATTTATCATTTAATTAAAAATACTTCTTTTGGCAAGGTATCCTGTATATCTTACCAAAAGAAGTATTTTTAATTAAATGATGGGGAGGGGGGGAATTGGGGAATTCGGGATAACAACGCATGGTTTGCCCACTAAATAATGTAACACATTATGGACAATAAATATATATTAAAAAAAAAATACTTCTTTTGAGGTAGGAGCAGTGGATGGCATGACTTTAATAATTTCTGACTTGTCTGTAAGGAAACGATTCTTAACAATATCTAAAGGTATGAAGCTTATGTTTTTAAAATACCTTGAACCTGGTGAAGAGAGTATTTATTTTAACAAATACCCTTGTCAGTCAATGGAGTTCTGTCATTCTTGGTTGGAGGTGAATCTGGCGTGATAGTCTATCCTTCCATGTTTTTTGAACCAGAGGTATGTTGAAGTATTTTCCTGATCATCTCTGCCTTCAATCTTCTTTATTCTAGTATTATAATGTGCATCATGATGCTTTATTTTGAGAGAGGGTGGGTGAGGAAGACCTTAAAAAGAGAACCAAGTACCTAAGTGGGCCTTTTGTGATGAGGAAGGGGAGTCAAAATTGTTCAAATGCTCTGTTTTCCATTCATCAAAGTATATAAGCACTCACTGGGTGTTCTGGGGACCAGAAGTAACTACAAGCTTGGAGGAGAACATGATACCTCTTTACACCTCGGTTTCTTCAACTTTTGGGGTGTACTATAGCGGTAACAACTGTTCACAGTCCTAAGCTAACACCATAAATAAGTAAAGTGACACACATATATAAAATTAAGGACTTGATATCCAGTAGGAGAGGTATATTTTGTTTTTAAAAATTATTTGTGATATCTCTGTAAATGATACAAAAATTCGGTGTGAAATACCATCAAGTAGTATGATGTTAGTAAAATTATCTATTTGGGAAATGTTTGGGAGCTAAATTTTCATAAAATAAAACTGCTTACCCTTGGGATTTGGGTTCATCATAATTGACTCAAAGAATGTATGTACAAAAACAGTGAAATTTCT
Source organism: Zapus hudsonius (assembly GCA_004024765.1). Taxonomy (NCBI): domain Eukaryota; kingdom Metazoa; phylum Chordata; class Mammalia; order Rodentia; family Dipodidae; genus Zapus; species Zapus hudsonius. The sequence goes on along the minus strand of PVHP010011474.1, from coordinate 28,918 downwards.
CAGGGTTTGATGCCCCAGAATGCTGGGTAAGAGAGAAGGGAGAAACAGGGAGCAAGCATTCAACAGTTGCATTATATTGAAAGAATATTGGGAGAGGTTTGCTATTTAAAATGTTTTATTTTATTTATTTTTCAAGCAGAGATACAGAGAGAGAGAGACAGAGACAGAGATAGAGACAGAGAGAGAGAACATCAGGGCCACCACCTGGTGGGTCTGGCTTATGTGGGTCCTGGGGAATTGAACCCAGGGCCTTAGGCACCGGAGGCAAGTGCCTTATCCGCTGAGCCATCTCTCCAGCCCAAGATTTGCTATTTAATATAGTTTTTTTTTCCAGTTGTCTTGCTGGTTGGTTGAATTATTATTTTTCCCTTTCTTTATGTGTTTCTGTTAGTATTGGGGGTTTATTGGTTTGGATATGCAGGGTATTTTTTTCTGTTCCTTCTTTGCTCTTCTATTTCTCTCATGACACATATTCTTCACTGTCCTCTAATGATTGAAACTATTTCACACTCCTCTTTTCAGGATTCTTTTAGAAATCTTCCACAGTGATGGTTTGGTGGTCATGAAATAACTTGGTTTGTGCTTGTCTTGAAATTCTTATATCTCTGTCAATTTTAAAAGACAGCTTTGCTGGATACAGCAATTGTGGTTGGCAATTGCTGACTTTCAGGACTTGAAATATAATATTCCCTCATCTCCTATATTTTAGGATTCTTGATAAGAGGTCTGATGTTATTTTGATATGCTCGCCTTTATATGTGAGTTGTCAGCTTCTCTAAAACTGTAAAGATTGTGATTTTGTTTCCTTTTTATAGTTTTGTCGTATTGACTATCATATGTCATGAGAGATTCTTCTTTGGCATCACCATCCCTCGGGCTGGTTTTCTCCTTCATTTCAACCTTGGAAGGAAAGGCACAATGGCTGCAGGTCTCCCTGAGCGTGCTTCAGGGGCTCCATGCAGGCTCCCATCTAGAGTTGCTTCACAGTGTTGGCTTCCCGGGCCTTCCAGGTCTCTTTTTTTTGTGGGGTCTGGGCTTCTGACTTCATCCAGTGCTCTACATTGGAGTCTGCTGTTTCCTTTGTAGACCAAACATTTCCATAGTTTTGGATTTCCCTTGTTCACTCCACTCTCTCTTGCCTTTCCATTCCTCTCAGCTCTCTCTGTAGTCACACATCAGATACTTCCTTTCAGACTCAGGGAGACAAGGGAACACTGGATCCCTATTCTACCATCTTTGGATTCAGGCTTAGGCATTTTTGACAATTATCAGTAGCGTTTTCATGTTTTTGATTTTTTTATGTTTTTGATTTTTGTAGGTCTCACATCATGATCTGCAATTTTATATTCTCTGTGTATCTTGAACAATGTGGTTGAAGACAGCAAGCTGAGCTGGGATGATTCCAGTCACCTCTGTCCTCTGTTGTTTTGTGGGTTTTCTGTGTGGTTGGCAGAACATGACATGAGTATGCAAGCTCGGAGCCAGACCATCAAACACAATAGGCTCCTGAAATGTGTGTAGGTCACTTTCTGCCATGTTGGGAGAAAATTCAAGTGGCAGTAAGGCAGGGCCCTGGATAAAGTGAAAATCCACCTTGGAAGTGAGCAGGGAGGCATCAGAGTGCTGCCCTAGGGGGCTAGGTCAGCAGGTTTCCAGAAGCTTCTGCAGCTGGTTCCTGCATCCCCACTTCAGATATGCTCTCTGGTAACAGCTGCTTAGTGCTCAAGCTGATAAGTTGCAGAATAAGTAATGCAACACATTAAAAACTGGTGCGATATTGATATAAAATATAAAATATCAAAATACCTTATAGATCATAAAACTGGAAAATTTATCATTTTACCATTTCTATTTTACTCTCCATAAACAAAATATATTTCTTCTTTCTGTCTAAATTTTCTCTGAGATATTAATAGAGCTGATTTTTATACAATAAAACATTTTTTCTTATTGTCTTTAAAAATTATCAATTCTCATACTTACACATTTGTTGATTTTTTTTGTCCTTGGTAACAGAATGTGATTATACTGTTGTTTCTAGTTCTAGATTATTCCTGTAATATGAAGGTTTTTAACCTATTTTCATTTATTTTTGGTTAATTTTACATGTTGATTTATGTTTTGTGTTTATTTATATTTCTTTGCACATTTATTTCTTTTAATGAAAGAGACTTTTTAGGTTATAAAACATATGCCTCCTTATGAAGAATTTTACTCTAAATATCTGTTTGTAAAATGATACCAACACCTATGTCATTTTAATAATAGGCAAGAACACACAGGTCAATTTACTGACTTTAACAATTGGGATTACAACATAATAACAGCTCATAAATCTCCTTGATTGTGATATGTTTAGCCTTTTAACAATGACTCACATTAAAAACTCATTTTGACTCACAATGTAATTTATGTATCTTTATATCTTCTATGTATGCATATGTATGTATGTATGCATGCATGTATGTATGTATTTACATGCATACTGTAATGGTTAGATTTTGTTCTCAGCTTGACCTTTTAATCACCTTGGGTGAGTCTTTGAGGTTGTTTACAGGAATGCAGCCTCTCACTAGGCAGGATGTAAAGAAGCTCAGAGAAACTAGAAATAAACACCCCTTCCTGTATGGGCAGTGCAGGAAGGAAATTTCAGTGACTGAGGAAGCCATTAACTCTGGGATAGGGTTGCAAGACCCCACCCTAAGGCTATGTAAACTGGGAGAAAATTTGTCCTCCCCTTCCTGCCTGTTTGTTATTGTGTGTGGTGCAGGTGATGGGTTTCTCTCTCTGCTTGGACCTGTGAAAGGGGGAAAGCCTCTTTCTCCTTTATGGAACTTTCCCTGGATCTGTAGCTTCAAAAAATCCTTTCCTCCCATAACTGTGTCTGGTTTGGAGGTTCATCCCAGCAGCATGTGGCTGAATATGACACATACTTACCTACCTATGTATGTATCTGTCTACCTATCTAAAGCTACTGGAAGAAAGATGCATATCTTTGTGCTCCAGATTAATCAAGTGTGTGCTTGTTATTATGAATTATATTCAGAAAGTTTTGAGAAATAGGCATTTTTTTCTATAAAAATAACAAAAGATGATGTTATCATGCATGCCTGTCACCATGGATATTCCACCCCTTAATTTTTATTATGAATGTTTTTGCACCAACTTCTAGATATAGTGACTATGCCAGCTCATCAATGCATGTGAGCCATCTTCAACGGGGTTCACACATGTACGTCATTGTGAATTACTCCCATTCAGGTTCCCATGATGCTCCCTGTCTCCCCACATCACTGTACTGGACCCATTTCTCCTCTTACACACGTGAGACTAAACACATATTATCTGCCTTTCTGAATTTATCTTAGCATCAAAACTGATATAATTTAATTTTGTTATACAGCTGAAATTGTCCTGTACATAGATACCAAAGTTTCATTAACTATTAATCTGCAGATTATCCATCTCTTTTCATACATTTTAATGTTGATAGGTTAAAATTATTTTAAAACAATGTTTACTCTGCAAAATATTTTAGGAATAGCTATAATTTGCAGACACGACTGCAGGCACTGAGAATGTGGGACTGGTGTCTTCAGGTAGTCTGTGAAAATGTACAGGACGGTGTTCCCTTTGGTGTCACATATACTAAAATTAAAATGATACAAAGAAATCAGAATGGCCCCTGTGCAGTGATAACATGCAAATTTAAGAAGCATTCAATATTTAAAAAATGAGAAAATGTAAGTAGCACTTCATGTGAAGAGCGGAATCCACAGTGATGAGGAAGGGAATTATCACCTCCATCCCCACCAGAAGCCTGTGTACCTGGCATTAGTCTTTGTTTCCTAGAAATGCAAAAGCCACTTAGTGCTCCAAGCAGCCCTGAGCACTGACATGTTATTATACTCTTCTTACACTCAATGAAATGGAAACCCAGTTCCTTCAGTAATTTACTCAAGTTAAATTGTAAGAGAGCAAGAATTTAATTCCAGTTATCTAGCTCCAGAGCTTAAATTTTAATTTATTCTTAATGCAATATTTATAACATTATTTTAAAAGTATTTATAATTTATTTCTATGAATTTTAATTAATAAAAGAATTTAAAATATAATTTTTCAATTCTAACATAAAAGATTATGCCCATAGTGAAATCCCCTGCTACAAATACATAGAAATGCTGATTAAAACCTAACTAAGAAAAAAAAAAACAGTCAAGCTCATAATAATACCCTTTCATGCTGGATACAAAGAGATAACTAAAACATCCAAGTAGTAAAGCTAGAAGCATGTGGTCTGTGGAAGAGCCTGCCCAGGACAAAGATGAGGCCCTGGGAAGGCTGCCTCCCAGGAGCCAAAGTGATGCAGGAGATGGTCTAGCATTTTTTTTCTCAATAGGAACAAGAAGTGAGAGTTATCCATGAGAAACTTGAGACAGTGCAGGAGCCACGGGAAGTGACATTTAGGAAGTCCAGCACTGAGCCACAAGATGTCAATGGCTTTCTGGTGGGAGCAGACTCCAGCCCCAGTATATGGATGCTTTGGGGACAGGGAACACAAGACAACACACTGGTTTATCTAGGTTGTCATTACACTTGCTAACTACTCTACTGCTACTGGACAACCTGGGAAAGAAAGGAAAGAAAGAAAGAACGAACGAAAGAAAGAAAGAAAGAAAGAAAGGAAGGAAGGAAGGAAGGAAGGAAGGAAGGAAGGAAGGAAGGAAGGAAAGAAAGAAAGAACTTTAACCAACAGAACAACTGAAGGACTCTAGACATTAACGTTGAAATAATATTAAAGATAGTAGAATAAATTAAATCATGTGTTAAATAAGTTACTATGAAAAAAATCCCAAGAGTAGAAAAAGTGGTGAATTTGATGTTGTGTAAATTATATTTCATTAATCCTCATATTAAAAATAGAAAATTCATAGAGATTTTGATGACAAAATTTCATGTATTATAGAATGGAGGAAATATTAATTTTTAACTTAAAGAAGCATCCAAGGTTCTGACAAGGGTACAGAAGGCAGATCAGCAAAACAAATAGAACCTCCTCTAGGAGATGCGAGAAGAGATTATGTAATAAATGAGTGACAATTAAGCTCAGAATAGACTTATGTGAACAAAATAGATACCCACTTATAGTAGAATAATGAATTGATAGTGATGGAGTAGCTGTCAACTTGAGTTATGTTTATGATCAAAGAAATCAAGAGTGAAATAGACACTTTCAAGTATCCTGTTCCATGAATGTCGTTGGGAGAATCTCTAACATACTTCAGGAAAAAACAAAAAGTGAAGGAAAAGGTCTAAAACACTGGAATCCAAAATATTCATGAATATGCATTTAAAGATAAATATTTGGCATAATTAAAACAAAGTGGATATACCATCTCAGGAAATATTTTTAATAAACAATTGGGCAGGGGAGATGGCTCGGTAGACAAAGTTTCTGCTGTGAGTGTGAGTATCTGAATTCAGATCCCTAGAACACACAAAAACAGGAGCATCTGTCATTCCAGCCGACCTACAGTGTGATGGGAGGCTCCGAATGTTACTTTCTCACTTCTGGGGCAAAATACCTGAACAGCAACAGCTTCTGGAAGAAAAAGAGATCTTTATCAGTTAGAGTCCTTTGTGGCAGGAAAATTATGGCAGGAGAAAGAAACTGGCAACACATTATCACACTGGCATACAGCTAACAGAAAAAGAGAATAACATATTGGCCTCGCTGTCACCCCAAGGCCCACCCACAGTGACACACTTCCTCCAGCAAGGCTCTACCACTCAAAGGCTCCACAAACATTTTTTTTTTTACAGCATTTCCAGGTGAGGGCTAAATATTCAAGCAGAGCCTATGGAGGGCATGCTTCATCCAAGCCACCACAGAGAGACAGGAGGATCCCCAGGAAGTTCATGCTGGAAGTGTCTTTGTTCCCCAGGGACCTTGGAATGCACACAGCTAAGAATAGTTTTGGGAATGGCTTAAATTCTGTCACAAGAACTATCTTGAAGATGTATGATTTAAGCTTTGTTTAAAATTCTGTCAAGTGCACACCCCCATTCTTTCTCGATCAACACTGGTTCAATCATTTGTTTAAAAACACTTTTTCACAGTTTTTCATTTTTCTCAGCTAAATATCCATCTAGCAAACTGAGGAGACATTATGCTTACATTAATAAATCACAAGCCTTTAAAATGTGGGCCTAAAGCCTGCCCTGAACCACAGACTTTGGTTTTCAGGCAACTCTGCACTGTTCTCTCAGGTACCTGCCACCAAGAGAAATGGCTTTTACAAAGTAATGACTTTCTGTCATCCCACAGGCAGCCAATTTGATTAGAAATTAAATATAGGTTCCAAAGGAGAAAAAAATATTTAACTTGGGAAGGATACATTTGCCTGTTAGCAGTCTGCAGGCTGGCAGAGCAGCAGAGGACCATTCCCCTCCCCACAGAGGCTCTTAGATGCCTGTGCTCTGCTTCCCTCTTCCAGATTTGTTCATTTCTTTCTTTCTTTTGGAACTGTTTCTTCTCTGATGAATATGAATTCTCTAAATCCCCTACCTGAATCCTAAGCTCCAAAGCAACATGTGTACATGTGTGTTCATTCCTTTCGGGCCACTGTCCTGTGAGAGGCTAATAAGTTTGGGTGAGAAAATGGAACTATCCAGACTAGGAGACTCCTGGAAAACCTGATGGTATTTCTCAAGCAATCTGGTGGCAACTGGGCTTTTGCTTATCACTATGTATTTCCTATATCATATATTAATATATAAAAATCCTTTTTGTCAGGATTATTTTGTCTCTAAAGCAGTAAAATTATTCACACAGTCACCTGCCAACATGACTAGGCTCCATACAACAGTTCTGCCTGGCAGACACATGACATCCGGTGAGATAACGGCGTTCGTCTTCATAAACCTCAGTTTCTCATACACGTTGCTGCTCAAGATATCATTTATTCATTTGTCCAATCGAGTAAGTCATTTGGGGTACTACACACCATGTTTAGTTAGCCCCAGATGAGGGTTGAAAGTATAGTAGACCCAATCTCGTCTTTTAATAAATCCATCTCAGTGCTACAGCTGGATGGGAAGCTACTATAGTCAGTGTGAGGAAGGCTAGCTGGTGCAGGGTGTTTGGGCATCTCACTAGCTGAGTTGTATTACAGCATGAAAACAAATCATGCATGGATACAGGGTTGGACCTATTACATTTGGGAAAAACATGGCTTCCTTTTTTTTTTCTTTGTCTGTGCCCTAACCTGACAGTTTTTTAAAGCTTACCTCTACTGGGCAGTAATGGCATATTAAATCTCATCTATGCAAGGGTTGTACCTCTTCGTTGTGTAATCAGACATCTCAGCCCCCTATAGTCTTGCAACTTGCTGTCAGAGGGATCTTGGCAACACCTATTGATTCTGGCTATGTGGCACTTCAGGCCTGGCTTCTGTTAGCTCAGCCATAACCATGATTTTTTGTCATCTGCCTCATTCCCCTACACCACAGGACTCTGTGGGGTTCTTGCACCCTCTCTATCTGTGTCTTTCTAAGCACCACGGTATAATTTCTCCTCTGCAGCTATACATCCTCACAGAAGCCAAGCCTGGGATGAGGCCTGGGGTTCATCTGTGGTTCCAGCAGCCCTCCACAGTTCATTATGGGTGCATGCCCTCATACTTGGTCCCACAGTGGGCGGCCCTTTGTCTCTACCTCTCCTGGCATTTGCACAGCATACCCCAAGGGTTCCAGGCCTAGGATGGTTGTTCTTACATGTTGTCATCCATTGGTGTGACCTGTGGCCTCTGCAAGATAGTCTATATTTTCCAGAGTGCATCAGCTTTCAAGGCATAAGGCAAGGTACTCGCCCCTTCCCTCTGCTTGTCCCATCTCTCTACCTTGCAGTCTCCTTTCATTCTTCCCTTACTTCTCACTATTCTGTTCTTCCACCTTCTCTCTCCCTCATTCTAGGTCCCTCCCAGTCTATCATGCCCCACCCTTGGGTTTGAGACTATCATAGGCCCCTGCTATGTCCTTGGAACTTAAAAACCCTGACTGTAATGAATAAAGGTCAAATGGAAAAAAGAAAAAAAAGCAATCTGTAAGATTAATGATTATGTTATAATCTTACATATGTATTCAGCATATTTAGGGAACTATCCAGCAAAGGTGAACTATCAATGCAGCTTAGCACTGCCTTGTTCCATGGAGCCCCTTCAATATGCCCACATTTTCACTGAAGGGCATTTTTGGCACACCTATTCTGGACTTTCCTATGTCTGAGTATTTCAGATCCTAGGCTTCCATGCATCCTTAGACTCCAGAAATACTGTTATGGTGTGTTCTCTCATGGGCTTTTTTTTTGCTTTTCAGAGATAAGCTTAAATATTAACATAAGATGTTCTAGCCAAAGTCCCAAATGTTGACCAATTTCTTCAGATTATTTTCTGAATCCAAAATACCTTCCTGCTTTCCTTTTTGTAAATTTTATCACATGAATCAATATAAATTCTGTCCAAGTAACTTTCAGTTATTCTGCCTTTCAAATGAGCAAGGAATTCTACTGACACCAGGAGGATTTTTTTTTTGATGTTTATCTCAAACCAATACACAAAACTGTTTTTAAATGCTAGAAGAGTCCCTCAATATGAAGAAGAGAGGTAAAGTCTCAAACCTGACAACCTTTCTGGCTATGCAAATCAGTAGCCAGTATGTGCTGTTCCCCTGGGTAACAAAATACATGCACACACTGCTGTGTAGGCTCTTTCTGGTGAAGGGAATCTTAAGTATTCCCCATATAACTATGAACAATCAAGGGTTGAACATTTTTATGCTTTATTAAAATGTATCTTCATAGAAAAGGTGTACAATTTTCTCTTACAGGAATTCCCAATTGTTGCAAGCAAGATATAATAACATATCAAAGGCAAACAAGTAAATAATTTACATTATGAAGTAGCCATCTGGAACCTGCAGGTTTACATTAGAAATTCCTTAAGATCATATATAGAGAAGCTGCATACATTAGCAGTTGCTTTGTACAAGCAGATTCATGATGCCACAAAAGTGCCAGACATAAAGGAGTGGGAAGTTGGCCTCCTCCACTGCTAACATCTGGGATCAAATAGGACCTTTCTCTAGTAGGCACCTGCCCTTCAGGTAGTGCTATCTGTGGCCTCCCCTTATTCTATGGTGGCTTTGTTTATCCAGGAAAGTCCCAGGCCCCATGAAATTTAAAAGCAATCAGGTGGAAACACTGGTTTAAAATGACAATGGAATTCCAGTGTTAACCAGGGGCCTGATCAAGATTCAGAAGGCACCTTCTCTCTTGCCACTGTGTCCTTTCCTTGTGCACTTGGATTTCTTGGAAGTAGAATTTCCTCCCGCTGACACTTCCGATGGTTTTACAGTGTCGTCATGTGTAACCTGAGGGATAAATGCCCTGTCTACTTTATAGAGTGTTGTAGTCAGCCACACATCATTGCTGGGATGAATCTCCAAACCAGGCACAATTTTGGGGAGGAAAGTATTTATTGAAAAGATCCAGGGTAAGTTCCACCAGCACCTCAAGCAAGCACACTGTAACACTGTAATTCACAAAAATGCAGAACTGCCAGACCAGGTTCTGGCTTTTCTTTTGCATATCTATCCCTAGTATTTTGCATCCAATTTAGAAAGAGCCAGTCCCCAGGAGGCTAGGCCAAATGACACTTCCTTCAGCCAGAAGACTGGAGAAAATTAACAATTTAATAAACACAATTATAATAAATTCTATTGGGGGACATTCACTCAAAACTAACACACAGAGATACTCTGAGGACCAGCTGCAGCACTGGATGTGAAATGCTCTCAGATAATAAGTCACAAAAGTATAAGTTTGTCTGTTCTATTTGCCTGCCTGACTTCTCCATCTTTTTCTTCTCTGCTTTTCTTCTCATTCCTCTCTCTGTCTCTTGCTCTCTCCCTCTCTCTCTTCTTTATTCTTGCTCTTTTGCATGTCACTATGCATGTTTAGCAAGCACTCTACCTCTGAGCTACACGCCAAACCTTTGTCCAGAAGTCCACTGGACAGCCATCTTCCCAGCCAGTTTACAAACTGTTGGGCCTGCTCCCTTCTTACAGTTCACCTCTTAAACAGGTGGATCTCTGGATGATTAATCCTGTAAGGTGGTTCCCTGTGCCCATAGGTGACAGTAAAACCAGCAGCAGTACAACCCAGAGCAGGTGACTACTAATACCAAGTCTATCCCTGATAAGACCACAAGCATGTACCTATCACCAGGGCCAGCCCAGCAATGACAACCCCCAGTGCAGGGTGTTTTTGTTTAAGGTGTGACCCCCTCAGAGTATTCTTATAAGGCTTCCTGCACAGAGCCTTGATCCTTAGGTATGTGTACAGCACTGAACATATGGCACAGATTCTCCTTAGTTGGTCTAAGGCTCTGTGACTCTGCAGCAGTACCTTCCATAGCTGAGTGGCCTCATCCATCATGAAAATGAGGGCCTGTGGGCAATTGCTTTAATGCCAGGACCTCAACATTGAGCTGTACTCTGAATGCACATGCCTCAGGTAGGGAGACAGTCATTGGTGCTATTTGTGGTACAAAGAATCCCAGTTTTGGGTGTTTCTGGTAGAGAGAAGCTATTGTCTTCCCACATGAAATATCTGGTGGTCTTCCCATTCCAAGTGAAGGTAGTTTTGTTCTTGTAAAGCCAGCCAGGACCAGATGACCTCAGTAGCTGAGGCAATTCTTGAGGGGACTCATAGGTCTGAATTAGCACCTACCCAATAATCGGACACATTAGGCCCCTCCCTCTTCCCCTGATGGTGGGTCAATACTTGCTCTCCTCCTAATGAGGCTGCTACGTGGTCCATCGGCAGTGCTGGCCTACAGGGCAAGGCCACAAGATTACTACTGAAGTTCCTGTCTTATAATCAGGCTGGGTCACCTACATGGGGACCAGCCAGAGCAAGACCTGGGGAGACATCCAAAGGGTGGTCCTTTCCTGCGTGTCATGCTTGCAGAAGGACCAGCCAGTGTGCAGCCGATTCAAGTCCTCACTGTAGTGCACACAGCACAGCACTCTGGGGGAGACAACAGGCCTCCAGCTGCCACTTGGGAGCTATGTACAGGCCCACACTCAGGGGAAGGGAAGGGGCTGTCCCTGTACTATTATTATCCTTTCTCTCTTGTCTGTCATTAAGCAGGTATACAGCCAGTGGCTGTCTGCTGATCACTCCTACCATCACCTGGAGGACTTGTCCTTTAAGAGACCATTCTACCCTTCAATCATGGCTGCCGCTCAGGGGCAGATGGGACATGGATTGTCAGCATCACACCAGAGGTCTAAACCCGTGAAACGGGGCCCCTGGTCACTGGCAACTGACAAGTGTAGTCCATACACCAAACTCAGCACTTCCTTAGAGGACCTTATTTTCCACAGATCCTCCCACATAGGTTGCCCCATCCAATCTCACTGGGTTCACTGAGGTGGCCACGGAGGTTGTGGTTTGGTATACTTCTCAGGTGTCAAAACTGATTTGCAGATTGTGATTAGAAGCGCCTCCCTACCCCCAGGTTGGAACTGGGGAAGAAGTTTCATCCTCTTCTAAGGCTGCAAATGCAATGCATACAAGAGGGCATGCAACTGCTCAGACCAGGGTGTGGGGCTCAAAGTAGAACTTTGCTCCAAATTCTTGTAACCTCCAGAGCTTCCTGAGCCTTGGAAGCTTCATTAGTGATCTGGGTCTCCTGAACCTCCCTCCTCCCACAGGAGGGGGTGTTTGGAATCAGAGAAAATAGCTCTACAGCTGGGGAGAATTCTCTTCCAAGGAATTCTGACCCATGGTTAGTTAAGGTTACAGTGGCTAGTCCAGGTAATCTCTAATGTACTTTTGTTGATTTTTTCTGCCCCATAAGACTTTCCCAGTATCCTTCCCTCACAGCAACTCAAGGTCCATTCTGTGCAGTTTCCTGAAAATCTCTCCTCTGACTCCATCCCACCACTGTGAGTAGTATTTATAGCCTGTACGTGGAAATTATCTTTTCCACATTTGTAACAAATAAAATCTTAGGAACACCCAGCTTTTTCCAAGGTTCAGGAAGTTCAGGAGTTTTAAATCAGGACACTTCTCCCCAAGATCACTTCTTTGGCAGGGCAGCCTGCAAGTTAGGCAGCAAGCCCCAAAGATGCGACTTCTGTGTCATAGTATACCCTGGGGTGGCTCTTCAGTGACCAGTCACCCATGCTTCTATGGGGAGTCTCAGCAACTCATTGCTTCACCCACTAGATGGAATGGAATGGTTAGCAGTACCCTGTTTGGTGCGAATAGATATTTGTTCACATATATACGCGCAGGAAAAATTATTTGACATACTCTCTTGGAAATTTGATAAAGAAAGGCAGCATTGAAAGAAGAAATGAAAGATAGTTCCCCCCTTAGGTCTGGAGGTGAGGAGCTCTCACAGCCCTGCATTTGCAGAAGCCGAGCTGGAGTGGAGGCATAGTTGCATTGTGAGACCTCTGCCAATGCTAAATGTTGCTATCTTCTTTTTTCCAAAGAACATTTTTTCACTTTCTTATATTGATTAGTTTTGGGGTACCTAGTACATGTTACTCTGAGTAATACTGACAGCATTATTTATGCGTGAATGGAATTATGCCTGAGCATAAGAGATGGCATAGGTAGAAATGGTGGCTTTGAAAACACCATTTGCAAAACAATGTGCTCTTCCATTGTCAACAAATATTTGCTAAGCCTTAACTACATGGCAGGCATTGGAATGGGCTGTAGGAGATGCAGCGGTGTTCAAGGGAGACATGGTCTATGTCTTCACTGGGTTTATAATCGAGACTCTAGACTGTAGCCAAGTTAAATTCTAGGGCATCTGACATTTGGAGACTGTTTTCTTCCTTTCAGAGCATATTGGAAATTGTCTGGTGGGCTAAGCTAAAAGTTACATTTTCATAAAATATCCCATTTCTTTGCTCTGAGACAGAGCATTAAGAATTTAGGTGAAGTCATAAACGTGATCAGCACAGCAAAGCTGCACCAAGATGCATAGTAATCAAGGCCACAGGGAAAGCTTAAAATGCCATTGATTTATTGTGCGCAGGCCTTCTGCGCTCAGAGATGATAAGAAAGCAACGACGTGGACGGAGGCTGTGAGACAGAGCAGATCCCACTCCAGGCCGAGGCAGGACTCCTACAGGGCTGTGATCTGCACTCCACAGCTGCTTGGCATTAGGAGGCTTTGTTGGTTCAGGGAGAGACTAAGGTCCAGAGAACCACACAGACTTTCTCCCTGACATGACCTTTACAGCTCCAGGTCAGTGGAGGTGGGTATCTCTTGGTCAAGTCCTCCCCCTAATGAGTGGAAATGCACGTTCCTTTAGAGTAGAAGGTAGGGAGTATTTGGAAGACTTCAGGAGGAATCAGAGAGATGTAGAAAGAAACGAAAAGCAAAAGGGAAAACCTCATGTGGTGGCAGGAGAATCAGAAGCTCTCATTCTTAGCTGCATATCAAGTTTTAGGCCATCCTGGGCTACACGAGTCCCAGTTAAAAAAAAAAAAAAGAAAGAAAAAAATTGAAAAAGCAAAAGGTAGGTGTCATCTGGGCTTTCACTCAGAGTCTCAGAGGACTTCGGAGGCCATGGCCACGCAATCATGACAGCACTGCGAGTTTTATAATGTCCCGTGACAGTTATTTTATGCTGTCTCTGTATATTTTCATATTGCCCTCACCAACAAAGCCCTTAAAACGAAGACATACTTTCTATCAAAGCAATGGGGTATCCACTCACTTGGTGCAGCTGTGCTCCTCCACCTTCTCCTTGGGGGGGCAAAAGAAAAAAACAGTCTGTTGTGTCTAATCTCGAAGTGTACATCCATGCTTCTATTGCATGGAAGAATTGGAACTGCACACTGGCTCTGAGCTGCAACTGTATGAAGTCCTTAGTTATAGACTATACTATGTTCCTTTTGTGACAAGTTTTCATGTACGCGTGTGTTTCCACTTTCCTTTTTCCTCGCCTTCTTATCACACCAGCTCCTCCTCTGGTTATTGCTCACCTACTCTGTGCCCAGGGAAGTTCACATCCCAGATTGTCCCCCAGCCTTCCTTGCTCTCAGGACTCCATTGGGTTTAGGAAGGTAACAGCTAGGGATGGGAAGTTGAGAGGAGAAAAGGAACCAAGCATTCATTCTCCATTTCCTTTGGGTCTTGAGCATATCCTACATAGCAGGGGCATGTCTCTGTGGGACTCTTCCTGGTACCAGCCAAATCCCTTCAAGGCTCAGCTCCACTGACCTCGTCGGTAGGTTTTCCTTTCCTTCTTGCCTTTTCACATGGCAATGGCTTTGGCCTCTTACTAGTTTCTGGAATTTCCACTCTTCTTTCTGGTTCTCTTCACTGTGCCCATGTTTCTGTAGATAAGTCCTTCATTAAACTCTGGTCAGAGCCTGAAAAATACTAAAGGCAGACCTTGTATACATTTAATGTTTTGAATCTATGCCTCGGCTTGATCTAATGTTTAATGGTAAAGAAGTGATGGATTCTCCTACCCTAGAAAGTCTGGTTAGTTCTATTCTAACACATAACTTAATTCGCACATTTTTTTTCTATCTCTAAGTCTTTGTCGCATGGCATTGTCAATTATCCAGTTTCTGCAAAATGAAATATCATACAGCTCATCTCCTTGGTTCTTCCAAAGAACCATGCATGCTGCTGTCTCATTGAAGCCAGAGGACCCTCTGAAAATTCCAAGTCACATTATATCTTTCTCTGCTCAGACATTTCCAAGTGCTTTGCATTATATTAAACTCAAAGCAAAAGTTCTTATTCTACATGACAATGCTCCCTTGGCTGGCTTTTGTTCACCTCCCAGAGTTCTCCCCTCACTCACTGTTGTCCAAAGCCTTCTTCACTGTGTCTTCCTGAACATAACACTGCTGTCTCTAGCCCCCACCTCAGACTTTCTCCTAGCTTCTCTCCTCAGCCGCTCTAGGAAAGAAGCTTGTTTTGCTTCAAGCCACTCTCTCTGCAGCATCTCTTTTCATTTATTTTTCTCACGAAACCAGTATATATTTGAAATTATAGTTTCATTGTTGACTTCCTTATTTAGAATCTGACTCTAAAGAAAAAAGATTTAACGAGAGCAGGATGTATGAAATAAATGACCTTGTAAGTGTCGTTAATCACTGTGTCCCTAATATATGGGAGTTCCTACCTTAGAGTAATACACACACACATACACGTGTGCGCACGCGCACACCCACAAAAACACACACACACACACACACACACACACAGACACACACAATTTACTGATTGACATTCTCCTAAATGTTTTACATGGTTTATTTAATACCCCAAAATACCATTCAGCAGGAGCTATTAATATAATCATAGGTCACAAATAAAGAAATTTAAGAAGAAGAAAGTTAAATAACTCGCCATAGGCTATATCCAATTAGGAAATAGCTGAAGTTTGAAACCTGGCCATTTGGGCGTGTAGCCCATGTTCTTAACTGCTAAACCATACAGAGTCTTATGGTTTGCTATCAAGTTCTTCCATTCCACACTAAAAAGTTCAGAAAGACAAGAGCGATCAGGGTGTTAAATGTAGGAAGGAGCCTGCCAAACCCTGTGCTGAGGGGTTTACTCTCCCTAAAAAGACACTGGGAGTCCAGGACCCTCAGAAACTTACAAATCTCTTTCTGGAAAGTAAATCCTTTGTGATATATCCCAGAATTTCAAAAATGCTGAGTCTGCATCTGGCATAGCTTCTGGACATGTACTTTGTTTTATGAAATGTTCATCCTTTATTAATTCAGAAAACATTTAATAATCACCTTTGTCTCATTAGACATCTGAGATACAGAGATGAGCAAGACAGGGCCTCACTCTTAATGTGCCCTGGCCACTGGGTTAGCTACTCTACGTTTGGATGTAGATTTTATTGGAATAGCTATGTTTAGAAAATCCATTAAAACTGAAGACAGCGGGTAGTGCATGTGTGGTGTTTTCCTTGTGGCTTGTGGTCTGCCTGCATCCCAGAATAGCTGGGAGGGTGATTCAACACAGTTCTAGGGAACAACCTCCTCTCTCAGTGGTAATAGATTAGACATCCCTGGTCTACATTTTATCTGAACTCAACATCTGCACCCCAGCTTAATGATGAATGATGCAGTGTTGTCAAATGTTGTAGCTGGTCTCAGGGTCTGGTTCATTCTGTGAAGGGCTGTATGTTTTGCAGACTATTCCATAGGTGTGGCCATGCTGTTTTTATAGTCCCCTGTGAATGGTCACTCTGTAGTTGCTGCTCCTTTGCAAGTTCTTGCTAACTTTTCAGAACTACACTCCCTCTCTCTGTGAGCCTTAATCCCATTTTGACAAGCAGCACCCCAGGACAGGCTGCTGCTCACTAGATCACATATTGTTTCCAGAGCATCTTTATCGTCACTCGCTCTTGACACCAGCTGAGATTCTCTGCACCAACTCTGCCTGTCTAGTGATTCGTTCACACCCATTCATCGTTTCCTCACCTGTCTGCCAATGGCCATTCTTTTGTCTATTTCCTGCTCTCATCAAAGCACCTGAAGACCAACATGGCCTTCCATATGGCAGCTCCATGCAGGGTCACCTTGCAGCCATGTGTGGCAATGTGTCTTTAAATGAAGCCACGAAATGCTCCCCACTTCTTATTGTTTCAGTTCAGTTCGCCATAAGCTCATGCTGAAGTGTCTAATATCAACTTCCTGTTCGTTTTCGCTCTTTACTTATTATTCCTGTTGACGCCCACGTTTCCCCTAGAAATTTAAATAGCTGTGGTTCAGGGTCTTTTCCTCCAGATGTATTAGTTTTCATGTCTCCATGCTAAAATTCATTTGGTCATTTCCTGCTCTTATTTCTGAGTTCTGACACCACTATTTATGTGGCTGGCCTGCCCTAAATCATTTTGCTATGCCTTTCATTTTAGCTTGATCTGCAAATTGAATTAGTGAGATCCATGCCCTTCCATTTTAAAGAGTATCCTGCAACAGCACGAGGATAAGGAAGGGTTGCGCCTTCAGCAACTCTGCAAAACAGGGAGTGCCAAGGATGAGAGAAGATTGGATAGTGTACACAACAGCAGGGAATGTGAGTGACCTTACTGTAGCAAAAGTGACTCTAAAATGTTCTGGGCTGTTCCACACAGATGGTACAGCAGCTACCAGTAAAACTTTTGAAGCAGAAATGCAGGGAACACCCAGGGTAGAGAAGCAGTTTCCATTGAGGAAAAGGCCTGCAGAGATGCAACCTTGGGACTCTGTGACTTAGTCTCTAGACAGGAACACAATATCAGGTTTTTCAGACTTCACTGGGGAGTGCTCTTGAGATCAACACTGTGAGTGAGTGAGGGAAGCAGGACAGGACTGAGCTCTAAACTGTAAGAGCAAGGACCTCAGCTGATAATATGGTATGAACTTGGACCAGGACACCTTCATGAGATTTTGTATTCCTGATATGGATTGCTGATAATTAATAATTGTAAGCAACATGGGGAGAGGGAGGGAGGGAGGGAGGGAGGGAGGGAGAGAGACAGAGAGAGACAGAGAGAGAGAGAGAGAGAGAGAGAGAGAGAGAGAGAGAGAGTTTTGGAATCCTCCCTTCCCCTCCTCCTACTCCGAGTTCGTGTCCTCTAATTCCAAAGAATTGTACACAGGGACAGAATGAAATTTTAATTATACATTTATTCTAATTTAGTAATTTAGGAAAGGGGGAGTTGGATGGGGAAATTTCCCAGTCACCCTGTGGGAAGTTACAGAGTTCTCCAGCCACCATTGTGGGGAGAACATGTGTCAGAGAGTTTAACAGAACTTATATTATTTAGCTAAATAAGCAGCCAAAGAAAAGATAACAGAAAGCTCCCTTTTTGAGAAAGAGAGATTAATGAGAGAAAAAGTCTGGAGCCTGCCCCCCACCCCAGCCATTAGCTGGGGTAGGGGTATAGGCCTTATCTCACTGAGGCCTGGGTCAGCAGTCTTTCTACTCCATTGCCATGTGTGGGAATAGGGCCCACTTCCTCTAGGGAAGCTAGTTTTAAGTCCTCCCCAGGTGAGTCAGAGAGACAGCTGATTGGTTTATATTTGACCAATCAGTTTTAGCACCTAGGTTGTAGCTCTAACTAGACACCTCCCCCTCAAGGGGAGGGGGTGCCTCTACAGAGATGTCTGACCAACACATTCTATATGGGCTAGTCTCTGGAAACTTCTCATTTTTGTCCACCTGACTCAACTATTCCTTGGTCATCTTGGATTTCTTGCCTCACTCTTCACATTTGTTCTCATTCCTTTTTTTGCCTTAGATTTATGGGTACATTTATTTGCTTATTCCTTTGAGCACTAGTTTAAGAATTCATTTTGGTTTTTGTTCCTTATCTTTAGTACTATACCTAATATAGTTTTACCTCTTGCTTTTGGTTGATGCTATTCTGTGTTCCACAGTTCTTTCTATCTGAGAAGTCTTAACAGTGTGTGTGTTTTTGTCATTTACTTCTCTCATAGTGCACAATTCTTTAAGCCCAGCTTTATACTCATTTCTAAAGTAGTTTTGATGTTTCCTATTGAATGTGCCTAGTGGTAGAGTCAGTCAGTGTTGTCCCCAGTCCTGGACACACTTAATGAACCACCATGTGTCAGTGTCACACGGATGGAATATCTGGTGTCGCCTGTGGTCTTGTTCTGCACAGTAACATTCATGGGCCAGCAGCACTGGTATTACCTGGGAGCCTGTCAGAAATCATGAATTTTATGCCTTATCTTGGACTACTAAAACAGTATACACATTCCATCAAGAACAATGGTGTCAATGAGATAAGCAAAGATCTAGAACTTTCTTTTCTAAGTTCTGTATCTAGAGAATTACAAATCCCTCTCAGTAGTGTCGCCATGACCTTCTAGATGATCTCACCTCCTTCCATATACACTACAGTTCACTCATCATGTAAAGTTATCATCTGAAGCCTTTCATTTTTTCTCATGTAAACTTTGAACTGCTTTTGATACCTCAAGTATATAACCAGAGATTTTGACGTGACCAGTGCCCCCTACTTTCCTCTCTTTATCTTGTTGTATCCAATCTCCAGCCACATGGGTCTACGCTTTACTCAGTAAACATCTATGCTTCTGAGATAGTTTGTGCTCTCCTATAATGTTAATTATGTTGGTAAAATGTTATATGCTGTTACATTATGTTGAGCACTGACTCTAGAAACAGGGAAAGCCTTCACCAGGCCCCCACCACCATCTCAGAACCAAGTGTGACAGGTTATGGTGACTGGGACCCCAAAAGTAACCAGGAGTGTCCTTGGACTTGCATTTGCAGGCTCCACTTACCTCTTGCCTTACCTGAGGCCTCCTTTGAGTGGGAAGTGTCTCTCACTGGAGCTCAAGCCTAATCCTGAGACTGATTGGTGAGAGACAGGTCAACCAGCTGTCTCTCTTTCTCACTTGGGCTAGAGTATATAATTACCTGAAGAAGGAAGGCCTGGTCCCTTTTGATACCTCTCATGGCTGGCCAGAAGAGAGACATCTGAATCTGCAGGCCCAGGTGTGGCCCCCTTACCACAGCCACCAGGGTTGTGGTGAGAGGGCTGGGGCTTCTTTCCCACATGAACCATTTTTTTGTTCCTTTCTTTCTCTCGCTTGGCTGGCCAGGACAAATCCCCTGATTTCATTGTCATGTGGCTAGCGCCTAACCAATATGCGCTCTCCTCACGTATATCTGGAGATCTCTGTAGCTTCTCCCTTCCTCCTCTTAAATAAAGCCTCCCACTATACCTTATCCTCTGGTGGGCTATAATTTTAATTCTTTAATTTTATGACAAGAATCCGGGTACTCTTAAATTTTAAAGTGTGTTGGAACTAGCTAGGAACCTCAACTTTTCAGTTACAGACACATGCTTTCTGAGAACACTGTGCTCTGGAGAATGTCTGGAAGGTAAACCATTCCCAAGAGTGTTGTCATTCATCATGTCCAAATTCTAAGACTTGATCAGAGGTTCCAGGTGTTTATTCCATGATAAAAATGTGTCTGTCATTGGAAATGCAAATGGGAAGCCTCACTCAAGGAGATCTCTGCCTGGTACCTTCTTTATCAATGGATGTCATCAGCTATTTTTTACAGAACTTCCTTAGGATTCTTTCTGGGTGTTGTTCAGTGCCTGGTTTGATGTTCTTCTTTATTCATGACACTTTCCTTTCGTCTACTTTTCTTTTATACATTTGCTTGCTGTATCCTTGATATGCATATACGAGTTACTTTTCCATTGCTGTAAATAAATACCAGACCAGAAGCAACTTATGGAAGGAAACATATTTAATTTTACTTACAGTCTCTAGAGGGGGGGGAGTCTTTTGTGGGGGGGAGGGGAAGGCATGGCAGAAGAAACACAGGAAGCAGAGAGAGAAAACAATACATAGGGCTTGGCCATAACATGTTAAGGCCCATGACACACTTCTGGCAAGGCTTCAGTACATATATAAATGTACATATGATTTATGATTTATGTACATTTGTAAATTCATGAATGAAATGAATACCAGCCATCCAACTTGTATTGTGTTCTGTTTTCTTCTAGGCTGCATCCCCTCAAATGGCTTGGGGTGTCCTCTAGCAATGATTTGTGTTGAGGACCCAGGATAGGTTCATCTGTCATCATTGCTGGCTTTCTCCAGGCCTGGATTCATGCCTTCCCATCCTCAGAGCCTGCCTGCTTCCTCTTTCCTCTCCTTGCTCTCTGAAGCCTGGGTTGGAGGAGAGAGATGCATTTCCCTTTCCTAGCTCTGTCTGAAGTGACAAAGGTGATCAATGGATTGCCAAGACTGCCCAGGAAAGCTAGTTTGATTGTCCTCCTGTGGTCGGTCTCACAGAATTCAGCCTTTTATGAACTGAACAGTGAAGCACTCTTTGGAGCTGTTTTGCCTGTTTATGGTGGTATTCCAGCTATATTTTTTATGTCTGCTGTAGTTATATTGTTGCTCTTGGTATTAATCTCTCTCTAGTTTACTTGCTAGGGATTTATGATGGCTTTACATCATAAAAAAAGAATAGCAACAGAGTAGACTTTAGATACTGAGGTGCCCCAAATGAAAAGGTAAATATACTGTAGGTTATTCAAGGCTTCGATGGCGTCATCAGTCTGGCTGTACTTCTGGAAAAGGTAGACCTGGAGGGTGAGGATGCTCTCAGCAGCTGTTGAAGGTCATAGTTGTTTGTTGTTACAAGAGAAAGGTTCATTTGTGGATCTCCATCACTGTCATGAGCCTCCTTATGGGACATGATCTACACTAGGAGGAATAAGGTCACAAAACAGAGTATGGTCCTCTGTTTAGTTCTGTATCTATTAGATTTTTAATATTTGTGATCAAAATGATCAAATTATTAAAGTTTTATTGTTTTTCATGAATACCTGATTCCAGCTTAGAATAAAGTGGCCATATTCTTAGAACTCCATGTTTTGTCATTTTCATAGAAAAGCATGTATGTCAGATTCCTCCAAGCTTGACAGACACTGTAATTTTCTTGGTGTTAATGTTTTGCCTAAAAATGAATGCTTTTGTCAAAGCAGAAAGATACCAGTGATAGATGCCATGGAAATAATTAGATGGGTAATTCCTTTTTGATAAGTGAGCCATTAAAAATTAAGTTTGAAATATATTCAGATTTCAACTTAATTAATAGAATTTATTAAAATACTTTAAAATTTATATCTGAATAGCTGGAATAAACAATGCATTTCAGTGGGAAAGGGGCTTATTTTTTGTACCTCTGTATTTGTATATTTCTTTTTCACGAGATCACCCAGATCTTCAGACCTTTAGTTATAGAAAAGCTACTTCTCATTACTGAGCATCACAAGTAAGATTAAGACCCATAAGTAAGAAAAGAGTTAAAAACTTGCTTGAGGGGTTGGAGAGACAGCTTAACAGTCAAGGAATTTGCCTGTAAAGCCTAAGGACCTGGATTCGATTCCCTGTACTCACAGAAAGCCAGATAACAAGGTGACACATGTGTATGGAGTCCCTTTGCAGTGGCTAGAGGCCCTGGAATGCCTTCTCTCTCTCTCTCTCTCTCTCTCTCTCTCTCTCTCTCTCTCTCTCTCTCTCTCTCTCTCTCTCCTCTCTCTCTCTCTCTCAAACAAACAAAAGTAAATAATTATCTTGCTTGAAATATGCATAATTCTATAATTTGAGCATCATGTTTGGTTTTTTTGATTGTTAACATTTTGCAGCTTTTAACTTATTGACTTCTCTTCATTCTCTTTCTGAAATTCCAAATATGTGTGTGTGTGTGTGTGTGTGTGTGTGTGTGTGTGTGTCCATCCTATGCCCTGTGTCTTCTATCCTCTTTCCCAAAGTTTCTGTCAACTTGTGCTATATCTTTTACTTTAGTAAGGAGAATTTATTTAATTCATAGTTATGACTATGCTAAAATACGATATATCCCTTAATCCTGTTATACATTTTTAACTTATTACCCTTGTTTCTACCTTACCCAGCCACTCTTGGCTTCATTTCTTTTTGTTGTTCTGAGACTGGGTCTTGTGCTATACAGCCTGGTCTTGGACTCCTGCCCTCCCACATGAGCCTCCTGAGTAGATGACTACTGCCTCTTTATGTAATTACGGGAAGCTTTGGATCCTCTTCTTTCATTAGTGGTTTAGAAGTTATATAGTGTTTTAGCTTTCTAAGAATTATATCTGAACCTTAAACTACATAAATAAGCATGATCCCACTAGCAGCTAGAGTTACAGGGTATTCACACCATTGCTCCCTTCACATAAGAATTTGTATAAGCTTTTTCTTCTTCATTTTCAGTCATGAGCACAACAGGTTCCTCTGAGCATCTTCCCACAGCTTACCTCTGGGCTCTCAAGCCGCTTGCAGCTTCTCCATGAATTTCTTCCTTTCTTTCTGCTACTTATGAGGGGCTCTACCTCCAGTTTCTCTTCAACCCAGGACTTCAGATTTCCCAATTTACATTTAAAAAAAATAAATCCATCCACTTATCCACAGAATGAAATCTATTCATTTAAATCACATACCAAGCCTGAAAAATGGTTGGAAAATGCAACTAATTCATTTTTCTTCCTCCCTCCCTCCCTCCCTCCCTCCCTCCCTCCCTCCCTTCCTATTTTTCACATCATTCTTTTATTATTAAGTAGAAACTGTGTGTCCAAATCTTGCGTTGGTACCCCACCATTCCACTGAGGACCCTACTCGGTAGGATTGCCAGAATACTTCATGGGAGGAAGGACTATGAGTTGTGTAGGCAGCAGACTGATTATTTTCTTTTTTTTGATGTGGGCGGCAATGTGGATATTCTCCCTCACCATGACTCTTACAATCTTTCCACCTTCCTCTTCTGCAAAGTTCTCTGGGCCATGGTGGGTGAGTTTTAAGTCTGCTTTAGTGTTGAGGACTTTAGAGTCTCTGGGTTTCTGTCTGGACTGCTTTGAGTATCCTTAGAGTCTGTGACCATTACCTTTGCTTAGGTTGTCAGGCTCACTGTGGAAGCAGCATCATGCTGTCTCATCACTTCCTCTGCAGTTTCACCTGGGTCCTAGATGTTGTCTTAGGGGTGATTCATCTGCCCCGAGTCAGCTCTCATTTAAGGTCTTATTGGTAGAAGTGGGATGTCCACAGTTTTCGCTGCCTTATGAAAACTACACACAGATTCTCCAACGGAAAGTGAGATCAACATATGTTAAATGTGATAAACTATTAATTTGGTGAGATTATACTGGGTGTAGCCTCTCTGTAGGCCCATGTTTATTGGGGCTTCCTCTTGGAGTCTGGATTCTTGGTCTCCATAGGACTTTGCCTTGGATCCCAGGTCAGGCGAAGGATTCCTTCCCACTGAGTGGATCTCTTAGCCAATCAGAAAGCTGTGAATTATCCACCTAGGTTAAGTGCCACTATTGCACTTAATTCTTGCCAATCTGGTCTCTGTCATAAAGCAGTATCCCTTGCTTTCTCCCAACATCATGGGCCAATTTCCCCTGGTAGCTCATGTAGTGCTACTCAGTACTAAATGGACTAACCATCTGGAAGATGGCTTCCTTCAAATTTCCTGAGAGGTCTCTTAGTGTTGTGTGACAGCAGCCTGTGGTGTCTTAAGCAATAGGGTCTTTTCTTTTTTCGGGGGTGTGCATTTATTTATTTATTTATATTTATTTGACAGGGTCTCATATGACCAGGGCTGATCTCAAACTCATTATGCAGCCCAGGATGACCTTAAACTTCTGTTCCTTTGCTTCTACCTCAATTCTGGAATTACAGGCATGAGCCACCACATCTAGTTTCATGCAATTACTGGAGTCAACTCAAGTGTTTAAGCATTCTATGAAATCTACCAACTGACCAACATTCCTAGCATCCAAATCCCATTAATTCTCTATGTCTCCAATTTACCTCTTCTTTGGTGAAGACAGTTCCCTTTGGGTGGTGTTTCTTGATGCTTTTCAGACTGTGGAACAGCAATTCCATGGTGTGTGTTCAGGAAGAATATTCCCTGTTTAGGCAAATACAAAATATCTTAATATATTTGGGAAATTTAAAATGGTTTGGTATGACTACAGATAAGTATGCCACAGAGGTAAAAGTCAGATCCTCACAGCTCTTGTATATCTAACTCATGAATTTCATCAGACACAACAACAAAGAAACTTTACAGTGTTATAAAAGAAAAGTAAAAACATAATTAAAATTTAGAATATTCTAGATAAAACAACACATAATTTTTTCATCTACAAATATTCAAACTTGTCAGTCTGTTAAATAGAGATTAATCAGAGGGATAAAACTTCCCTTCCAAAAAAATTGTATTACAGTACAGCAGACACATATCTATGGTTATACAGGAGATCTAAGGATGCCATTGTGTGCTCACTAACACAGACTGAGCGTGTTGATAGGCTGCCAGGATGACCTTCCCTTTTTCCCCTTCATTCTCTCTCAGGAACCTAGTACAATAGCCCCACAGCCATTCCTCTTAGGCTGTTTGGGAGGCAGTGGAGGTGGGAGTGAGTGCCAGTGAGGCATCCTCCACAGGCTTTCTGCACTGAAACTAGAACTAGTGCCACACTGACCTGGCTCTATCCCAGGCCACGCTCCAACTGCTGAGTCAGAGCCAGCATGATATCCCCTCCTTGAGATGGAGAGTCAAGCTACTCTCCAGCATCATCTGATGCTGCTAGGTCCACAGAGGCTCCTGTGGGAGGTGCAATCAGCAGGGCTTGGTTGATGAAGTAGTGTAATTAACCAGGAATGCTCAGAATTAAACCTTGTTATAGGGGAAATAAAGCCATTACCTGAGGGGGCTGGACCTATCCCAAAAAATGGCCAGCACGTCTCTTAGAATGGTGAAGTAAACCCAAAAATATTTTAGGCCAGTAACTCTAGATTAAAATAATAATAATAATAATAATAATAATAATAATAATAATAATAATAATAACAATTTAGCCAAAAGGCTCATTTTGAGTTGGCTATGGGTCAATTTTTCAGTAAAGATTTCTTCTCCCCTAACTTTGGTCTGTCTTTGGGGGAATTTCCACAAATTCATTTGACTGCATTCACCTTCTATTCACTCAGCACCCTGGGGAGGGTGAGCTTAATCTGATTAGGCCACTGTGATGAATGCTCTTCAGCCCCTCTATTATCCCCACCACCCACACTCAATGGGAGGAATCCTTCCTCACTGGCCACTGTTTCTGCAGATCTTTTCTGTGTGGAGCTGAGAACTGAAAGGGGTCCAGTGATTTATGCTAAGTTTTAGTGTGAGAAACTGAGTGAGCTCTTGTTCCAAGCCCCACCCCCTTCTGTAGCTATTATTGCAATAAATGAATATTTTAACCACCATCTTTCACTCACTTCCAGATGTGTTCAGAACTGGATAGGAAAAAATAGGGGGAGTCAGTAAAATTACTCTGTCCTGCTCACAGGGCCCACCATCTTCACCATCTTCACCAACGTGAAAATGTAATAAATTAAAAAGGCACCTAGGAAGAGGAAAAAAATGGAGAAGTAAGTGCCTAAGACAAGGGCTAAGCTTATAATTGGCAGTTGACCTTGGACATGTGGAAAATCCCCCTACATCGTGTATTGTATGACCCAAGCAACAGAATACCAAAGAATGCTGTGGAAGTGTATTCTCATCGATTTTCTTAAAATTATGATGGTGTGGAGAAGAGATTTAACATAGGCAGAGATCTTGATTATTAATCAATCACTCATGAAAGCCTGCATGCTCCTTGTGATAGCTGGTGGCTATACCAATGCCCTCTGGTTAACAGGGCACTAGAACCTCATGGACACATTAGTATCCATGGTAAAGAAGCAACTCAGGTTGCAGGACCAACTACTATTTTTGAAAAAGACATTAAACAGATTCTAGAAAATAACTCTGAATCAATTACATCTCAAAATTTTCTTTTCTTCCGCCCCATCTTCCCCAATATCTTTATTAACATAGTTGAAATCTTTACTTTCACTCATTAGTATAGTTAATAATGCCTGGACTATGGCAATTTGAAAGGCTGAGAAGAGCTAAAAACAAAAAGAAAACAGGACAGAAATCAAGTCTTTGTGAATGTGCATGAGTCTTAGGGGACAGCAGTGGTGAACAGGGAAGATTTTCACATCTCTAGGATAGGATGCAAGCATTCACAAGAGCTACCCAGGATGCTGTCTGGGTGCAGGAATAGCATGCAGCCAGGATTAGGGTTGAGGAGTCTGGGATCAGCCAGCATGTGGTTCTAATAATTTTTCTGGATGCTCCTTTGGCACAGGTTTAGTTTATGGGATCAAGTTTTTTGTTGGGATTCTTGAGGCTGTCACTGATTTTTTTAAAAACTAATCTCTTTATTGTTAATAATTAGAAACACTATAACTGTATGAACAAGTCTTATGTTGGCACCCCCATTTCCCTCCTCCCTGCTCCAAATCCACTGAGGGCCCTCTTCATTGGGATTGCTGGAATGGTCCATGGGATGGAAGGCTATGAAGTGTGCAAGCAGTAGACATTTTTTGAGGGGGCAATGCCTCTCAATATTCCCCCCTACCATGGCTCTAATAATTTATTTCATGACTATCCTTTTAATGGCCTGTTGGAAGTAAGACAGTTTTCAGCTGTATTACTTACTATTATCATTGCTGTGACAAAATGCCTGACAAAACCAGCTTAAGAAATGAAGGGTTTATTTTGGTTTTCTCTATGCAAAAAGACATAGCTCTCACCTCAAAGACATAGTTTATTCTGGAGCCAAATATGAGTGACCATTGCCCAGGAAGACAGATTTAGGTTTCCCCAATTCCATGGTCCAGTGTGTTAACAATTCTATGATGGTTTTATTGTTACAGAACAGAAGAAAGTCATAAGTGAAGGCACTTTTCAAATACATTGTTTGACCACCCGGCAGGGCATGTCTGATGACATTCTTAGCCCTTGGTTTGGTGGAAACTGGAAATCTGTTTTTAACATTCCTATAAGGATCACACCTGATCCACTGATAGTCACCAGGATGTTAGGTCAGACACACGGGTGAACAACAAATGGATGTTGGGAATCTAAGATGGCCCAAGGTAATCTGGCTCTAACCTTGTAAGATTCTATCTCTCTGTGATATCAGGAGTTCCACCTGTCCATTCAGCCTTGCTGAAGGAAGGTATAGCAGATGTTTCATTTTTCTGGGAACTGTAGTTCCCAGTTTAGAGTTTGAGTGTACAGTCATCATGGCAGGGAAGGCATGGCCTCAGGTGTAGTGAAGCAATTGGTTCCATGATGTCTGCAGTCAAGATGCAGAGAGAAATCAATGCTTTCTCCTTTTATCTTTTTTCTTCAACCAGGAACAAAGCCCACAGGTTGGCTCTGTCTACACTTCACAAGAAACATCCTCATAGTCCCCTTCAGCAGAGTACCTCCTGTGTGATTCTAGATCAAGTCCAGTGGACAATGAAGACTGACCTACACATCAGCTCAAGGGACAAAGGAAGCCAGAAATAGTGTCACTCCACAAAGGTGATGCAGAGGGCACTGTGCCCTGCCTGTGTGGTTGGTCCTCTGTAAATACTTGATGGCTTCCGGGTTAGTATTCTGTGATTCACTGGGTTGAATTAATTTGAACCAACTTGAATTCTCCCCATCATGAGAGTGTGCATAAGAATAATGGATGGCCTCATTGTTCAGACAAAGAAAGACATCACATTATTTTATTGTTGAGAGTAATAAAAAGTGCCCTAATTCTTCAATGAGCAAATGGCTCTGTGAAAGTGGAGTTAAAGGCAGGCGATGGTTTCAAGGAGAAGAGAGGTGCTGGGATTCACTAATGAAGACATGAAAATGTCAAAGCACAATTGAAGCATTAAAACATGTCCAAGGGCATGGATTTGGAAATGTGCCTTCTTTAAGAAAATGCCACACATTACATGTACCCCGTAGAACTGATCACGACTAGAATATGAAAAGTGGCTCCTGGTTATAAATTCAAGGATGATTGCTCACAATGCCTACAGAGACCAGTGTGCTGCCTTCCAACTGACCAAATCTCTTTCAGAGATTATAATGCATTGGCTCAAAGGTGGAAGGATGCATGTATTCTTTCCTGGCCTTCTAATAAAACACTCAGTGTTGTTAATGATGGCCTTTTAGCTGAGTTACAGGTTTGGGGTTTTGAAAGGAGACTTTCTAGAGACATTCCACATGGTAATATACCCAGGACTCCTTAAGCCCCTGTGATTTATATAAGGGAATTCTGGCTCTCTGCTTTGAAGGTGCAAAACAGTGAGCAAGTGACTCTTCTTGCAGCCAGAAAGTGAAGCCCTTTTCATTGGATGAACTAGTTTCTCCTCTAATAAAAGGTGATGATG
>PVHP010011473.1:0-45096 GCA_004024765.1 Zapus hudsonius | reverse complement strand
GGTTGGTAGGGTTAGATGGGCCCCAGCTCTCTCGCTGCATCCTGAAAAATACAAACACAATCTCCATCAGAGAGTGAGATCAGTGTAGGTTAACAAATATACACAATTCTGGATTACCTAGATTCTATTTTTAGTAGTCTCCCTGTCACTCGCTCCCATAGTGCATCTTGTTTTGGGAGCCCAAAAGTATGGGATCCGGTGCCTATTGCCCTGAATCCCTAGTTCCAAACAAGGGGTCCCCCTCACTGAGTGGAAAATTGGTCGAATTTGAAAGCTGTTGATTATCTCCCCCAGGCCCAGGCTCCTCCATTACACCAAGTGCTCCTTTGTTGGTTCGCTGTTCCCTCCCAGTAGCAGGTGTGGTCAGCCTACTCATGGCCGCAGATTGTGTTTCGTGTCAATCGTCTCTGTTTACTCCAGCTGTCATTGATCAGTTTCCCCTGGCAGCCTGTGCAGTGCCTTCCAGCACTACACTAACTGCCTTCTGGGGGCTGGATACCATTCCGGACATTGAAGGGTTTCTCGATGCTGATCGATGTAGTCTGTGGTTTCTTCAGTAACAGGGTTTTGCCTCAGGCCTGGGGAGAGCACTCAAGAGCTTTGACAGAATTCTGTCTTGTTGGATTCTCATGAGTCACTTTGGTCAACAGCTCAGTGAGGGAAGGAACCAGTGGTTGGAACCAGGGGTTGTCAGGCTGATCTAATTATTCACAGGCTTAGACTATCTCCCCTACTACTCATGGCCCCTCTTGCCAGGCAATGCTCACTACTTTCTCAATAGGTTACAGTATGCTTGTAAGGATTTTATGTTTTTGAACCTAATATGGTTTATCCTTATGCTCAATATGGCTCAATCAAGGAAAGGTGAGTGCGGCGGCTGGACAATCACAGGCAGCTGGGAAAAGTGTCCAAGCAGATCTCAAAACTTTATTTTCACATCCAACCTTATATACAATCTAGGGATGGGTTGCATTGCCTTATCTCTTACACAAAGGTGGCTCCGTAAACAGGAATGCAGCTACAGGAACTCAGGCAGCAAAGCTTATCACCTCTGCCTCAGGGGACACAAGTGTGCTAGGATTAAAGTTGTGTGCCCCCACACCCTGCTTGTTTCTAAAAATTAGTTCAAGGTCACTAAAACTTAGTTCAAGGTTACTCAGCTAGGCTGGGGCACAACACACCTTATTCTCCTTAATATCTTTTGAAGGAAAGACACATTGGAGATTGTTTATAATGCTGGGAAAATGATGACCAGAGAGAGCGATGTTTCTCCCATCTCATGTAACTCATGAAATGAAAGAAAGTACAGAAAGACTACATACAGATATCATCATCCTGGTAAAGGAAATTGGAGGTTAGAGAAGAGAGGGTGGGAAGACATAAAGAAGGACATCTATGGAGGTAGGAGACAGATACAGCTCAGATCTCATGCATGTGGTTTTCTTGGAAGAATGAGAAGTAAATATATCTGCTTAGAAAAGCAAGTATTTGACTTAATATATATATATATGTATGTATAAACTTATATATATTTATATATAAAAACTTACTATACATATATATTTTTAAGGTTATATAGCATATATGTATTCTATCTCCTACAAGAGCCAAATTGGTAATAACCTATGTTGATTTTGGTGCCTCAGGACCTTTGTGACCACAACTCACTAAGCTGGAAGTCTCTTCCCCCCTAACTAGCTGGCATCAAGGTGAAAAATGCTATGTATGCTGTTGAGTGAGAAAATACGACAGGTTTATCCCACTGCTGAACAACCCCATGGATATGCCCACTAGTGCAACCATGGAATGACTGCTAAGGGAATAGTCAACTGCTCTCTGACTGGATCTAAGACCCACTCCATGACCTGCTTCACTCTGTAAATCTATCCCAAAGTCTATGGTTGTAAAGTTCATAGACCCTCGTGGAAAAGCCACTAATGCTGGCTGAGTAAATATATATATGCTGTGCCATCAAATTTTATTCTAAATATTGATATTACGTTTATCCCCATAGATTAACATACCTTTGGCTAGAGAAGATTCTTTTTGCAGATGGCAGTGACTACTGGGGAGACTCAAAATTTGCCAAAGGGCTGAGAATAAGTGAAGGCTAAGTGTCCATTGCTAATTGAGACATCTATAGCATCCCCTCTGAGGCTCAGAAAGCATTTTGGAAGAACATCCAGCAAGTAAAGGAGCCACAGGATGGGGAGGAGTGGTTCAGGTCATGATTATCTAGACCCATAGCAGCTATTGCTACCTCCACAAGACCTCCATAAAAATGAGCTTATCAATGTTTTGACATGGATGATCAAAGAGGGTGCAAAAAAAAGTCAACAAAAGAGGAGAAGGTCTTGGAAAGGAGTTCAGTGAAGGGGAAGGCAGCTACGAGGAACAAAAGAAGGTATTGGGAGGGGATTATGATCAGATAATAGTTTCTTCATGCATGAAAACTTTCAATGAAAACCTCCAAAAAGAGCAGATTCTGCCACAGTGTGTGCCTTCCCATTCAAGAAGGAGTAGACTATCTTTGAAACTCAGAAGTATTTAAATTTTCCTGCTTTGTGACATGAATTGAAAATTTGTAAAGCAAGGAATATGGGGTTATTAAAGCCTTCATCAGTCCCTATATGTGAGCAGGGAACCATCTGTCTGCCCGCTCTTCTTTCTGCAAAGTTCCTTGAGCCATGGCAGAACTGTTGGAAGTTCATTTTAAAGTTGAGTTCTTTGTAGCCTCTAGATTTCTGCTTGCATAGGTTTTGATTATTAAGTGTTGGCCATCATCACCCTGGGGCTGGTTGAGAAGCCAGCAGTATTCAGGAATTCATTTTCTCTGTAGTTTCTCCTGGGCCCTAGCAGATGTGGTTGAGGTAGAAAGTCACATGGAGGGCAGTCAGCTATCTCCTTATCTTATCGATGGATCAAGGCTCTGCTCTGTTTTTTCTGCCATCTGTAAAATCAATCAGATTCTCCAACCAAGCAATTTGGGTGAAAGGGGGTATGCAAAGTTGTTTAGGAAATTTTAGGTGTGGCAGCCACTCTTTTCTAACAATGGAATTCTGATTTGGTTTCCAGTACCAGATATGAATTCTGGAATTCCCTTCTGCTGAGCTGGCCTCATGTCTAATCAGAGAACAGTTGGTTACATGTAGAGGCTACAGGCTGTTCCTGCACAAACATGTATATCTTGTCCAGTTGGCTGATTTCATAGTCTACAGGATCCCCTTCCTATCAATGCTGTTGGTGACTATTGTTCTCCAGCAGCTCCAATAAGGCTTCCAGCTTTGTGAGAACTAACCAGGAGGGGACTAGTTTCCCATTAGGTACTAAAATGGTATTCCTAAGTCAAATGACCACAGCCTATGGTATCTTCAGCAATAGGGTTTTACCTTTAAGCTTTGACAGGTAATAAAGTGTTTTGGCAATGGCTTTCATGGTTTTGGAGACCTAATGGGTCTCCTTAGCCAACAACTCACCGTAAGATATAAGACAAATCTAGGCCTTGGATTTAACCAGCTGGAGTCCCTGATTGTAAGGTTAAGCTTTTTCTACCTTTTGTCCAGATTGGCCTCTTCCACTTCATTGAAGTTATATCTTTTTTTAAAAAAATTAATAGAATTTATTTATTAATGTTATCACAGTGTATATATATATTATTTATAAATGAAATATTTATTTATCTAGACAGTGCACCTTTGATAACTTAATATAGGGCTGGAACCATTGCAAGAAAATAACTTGAAATAATTATCTGCTCCCGGCTTCATATTTTAACTTGCAGATGGTGATGTCATTTTAGACACCAAAGTTTCTCAGATATCCTAAGGTCATGCCATTCTGAGGTCATCAACAACTCTGAGTCCCATCGACTTCAAGACTTCTACTCAGTTTCTCTGAGCTTCTCTATCTTGGTTCTTTATGCTTCCTGGAGGGGCTCACACATAGACTATGAAGAGGATCTGTCTTCACAGAGCTGCGGCCCCTGCATCATGGCCCTCTGCTGCTTTGTGGAAGCTTCCTCTACTTCAAGGGGGTATTTAACAACAGCAATTTTCATTGACTTCATAATAGAGCTCTCCAAAGCTGCTGATAAACATGGATGATCTTCAGTTCAGGGTGACAGCTTCTTTCAATCGAGGGCTTCTGCCCTGACTTCTGTACAGCTATTGGCTTTGGAGAAATGTCTGCATACAAAGAATCCCCTGTATGCTGACCAAAGAAAGATGAGCCTTCTGCCCCTTCCTACGCATGGCACTGCCCATCTGAGCAAAGGAGCTCTGGAGTAAGAAGCTATAAGGCCATTCATGCTCTGAGAAAGCCAAAACACAACTGGAGTCATAAAATTGCCTCCACCCACTCTCTTCACCCAAACTGACTGAATGGGTCTGCATAGGGAAGACTGAGTTGAGGGGAGGCCACCTTGTTTGGCCCACCCAGATCAACCTCCATGGCCAAGAGGAACAAAACCATCTACACCTGAAGATAGCTCTCTATAAATGTTTTCCAAACTGGGCAGAGGGGAACCCAGTGTTGTCACATGCCAAAGCAGATCTCAGGAGTTTGATTGGGTCCAGGAGGAGGATCGCATCCAGTTTTATAAACTTCACATCCCTTTGTCACACATTAGGGTCCATGTGAGTTATTGGCTTGGGATTGGGGAAAGTGTCATGTTTTCTTCTGCAAGAAATCCCCTTAGCCCTATAAAATACAGATTCCTCAATTGTCCTATGAGGTGCTTCTTGGATTTGTCACAGAAGCCCACAGAAAGAGGATGATCTCACCAAATCCTACTGCCCATATCAGTAATTATAGTTTTTAGAATGCTAGGCAGAGTGAAGGTTTCCACGGAACTGATTTTAATGTTGTTTTAAGTTTTGTGTAATTCCCTGCCCACCCTCTACCCCTCTTCTCCCTGCCACCAGCTACATTTTGACTCTTCCCCAACCCCTCGGGACACCCCTCCTCTCTCCCCACCCCTTATCTTCTTTTTCCTCATCTCTAGTTTTATGCCCATGTTCCTGGTGTTAACTTCCATCTGCATGCATCTCCACTTGATCCCAAATGGAAATCTATGAGAGGCTACATGAAACATTTGTCTTTGTCTGTGTCACCTTGCTTATAATGATTTTTCCCAATTGCACCCATTTTCCTGCAAATTTTTTTTTCATTTTTTTCTACCAGTATGTAGTATTCCATTGTGTATATGTACCGCATCTTCATTATCCATTCCTCAGTTGATGGGCATCTGGGCTGGTTCCAGTTCCTCATAATTGTGAATAGAGCAGAAACCATAAGGTTGATCAAATAGTAAAGAGTCCTTAGGGTATATGCACAGGAGAGGTATAGCTGGGTCCAGTGGTAGATATACTCTCATCTTTTTCAGGAGTCTCCATACTGATTTCCACAGTGGTGTTACCTGTTTGCACTCCCACCAGCAGTGAGTAAGAGTTCTTCTTTTCCCACAACTTCAACAGTATTTGTTGTCGTTTGACTCTTTGATGAATGCCATCCTG
The DNA here is from genome assembly GCA_004024765.1 of Zapus hudsonius. NCBI lineage: Eukaryota > Metazoa > Chordata > Mammalia > Rodentia > Dipodidae > Zapus > Zapus hudsonius. Next base: position 39,583 of record PVHP010011473.1, on the reverse strand, counting down.
AGTGGAGTGAGATGAAATCTCAGAGTTGTTTTGATTTGCATTTCTGTGATGATAAAAGATATTGAATTTTTCCTTAAGTGAGTAATGGCTATTTGCATTTTTCTCTTTGATAATTCTCTCTTCTATTCTCTGCCCCGTTTTTTGATTGAGTTGTTCGATTTTTTGACTTGGATTTTTTTGCATATTTTATTTATTCATTTATTTATTTGCTTATTTACTTATTTATTTATTTGAGAGTGAGAAATAGAGAAAGAGGCAGATGGAGAGGGAGAATGGGCTCACCAGTGCCTCCAGCCACTGCAGATGAACTCCAGACACATGTGTCACCTAATGCATCTGGCTTTACATGAGTGCTGGGGAATCAAAGAGGGTACTTCTGCTTTACATGAAAACACCTTAACCATTAAGCCATCTCCCCTGTCCCATTAGTTTTTGAGTTTTTGTAGATTCTATATACTTTGTAGATATCTAGATATCTACCTATGTCAGAGGTAGAACTGAGGGTTTTCTTCCATTCTGTGGGATGTTTATTGGCTCTCTTGATGGTTTGCTGGTCTGTGCAATACCTTTTAGTTTCATGAGGTCCCAGTGGTTGAGGGTTGATTTAATTTCCTGAGCTATTGGTGTCTTATTCAGGAAGTCTTTCCCTATACCTATATCATGGAGTGTCCTCCCTGTTTTTCTTCAAATTTCTTAGTATTTCAAGTCTTATATTGAGGTCCTTAGTCCATTTGGAGTTGACTTTTGTACAAGGTGAGAGAAATGGATCTAATTTCATTCTTTTCCATGTGTGTCACAGTCAGCCACATCCCACTGGGATGAATCTTCAAACAGGCACAATTTGGGGGAGGAAAGTATTTATTTAAGCTACAGATACAGAGGAAGTCCCATAAAAGTGAACGAGGCTGGTCCTCTTTCACAGGTCCAAGCAGAGAGAGAAACCCATAACCAGCACCACACACACAAAACAGCAAACAGGAGGGCAAAGTAGAGAATCTCTTCCCCTTTTTATAGCCCTATGGTGGGGTCTTGCAGCCCTATCCCAGATTTAATGGCTTCCTGCGTCTCTGGAATTTCCTTCCTGCACTGCCTACACAGGAAAGGATGTTTACTTCTAGCTTCTTTGAGCTTATTTACATGCTGCCCCCTACTGAGAGGCTGCCTTCCTGTAAACATCCTCAGAGACCCACCCAAGAGTTACTAAAAAGGTCAAGTTGACAACAAAACCTAACGATCACAATGTGGTTATCCAATTTCTCCAGCATCATTTGTTGAAGATGTCTTTTCTCTAATGTATATTTTTGATGTCATTGTCAAAGATCTGTTTTCGTGCCAGTACCATGCTGTTTTTATTGCTATAGCTTTGTAATATATCTTGAAATCACTTATGATAATACCTTCCGATGCCTCTTTTGCTGACGATACTTTTGGGTATCTGCACCTTCTATTCTTCTATATGAATTTTGAAACTTTTTTTTTATCTATCTCTGTATATATAGTCACTGATTTTGCATCCTGCCACTTTACTGAAAGAGTTTATCACTTTTAGAAGTTTTTTGGTGGAGACTTTTGAATCACTTATATAGATTCATGTGATCTGTGAATAGGGCTAGTTTGAGATCTTCCTTGCCAATCTGTGTCCCTTTTATTTATTTCTCTTGTCTTATTGCTTGAGCTAAAACTTAAAGAACTATGTTGAAAGCATTGGTGAGAGTGGGTATCCCTGTCTTATTCCAGACACTAATGGTAATGCTTGAGTTTTTTTTTCCCTGTTTAACATGATCTGGGCCTTAGTTGAATAATAAATAGCTTTTATTATATTGAGATATGTGTTCTCCATCTGGGTCTCTCCAGTGTTCTAATCCTGAAGGCCTGTTATAGTTTTCCAAAGATGTTTTGTCCATTGAAATAATCGTTTCTTCTGTTTAAGTTTATGTGGTGAATTACATTTACCAAAAATTACATTTTTCCATATGTTGAACCATCCCTGTGCTCCCTGAAATGAAACCTACTTGATAGAGGTAGATCATGCTTCTTATGTATTCTTGAATTTAGTTTGTGAGGATTTTAAGAATATTTGCAAGCCGGGGATGGTGATGCTTGCCTTCAATCCCAGCACTCCGGAGGCAGACATAGAAGGACTGCCTTGAGTTTGAGGCTACCCTGAGACCTATAGTAGTGAATTCCAGGTCAACCAGAGCTAGAGGTAAACCCTACCTTGAAATACCAAAAAAAAAAAAGAAAGAAAAATAAAAAGAAAGAAAGAAAGAAAGGAAGGAAGGAAGGAAGGAAGGAAGGAAAGAAGGAAAGAAAGAAAGAAAGAAAGAAAGAAAGAAAGAAAGAAAGAAAGAAAGAAAGAAAGAAAGAAAGAAAAAGACAGAAATTTTTGCATCTAAATTGAAGAGGGATATCAGCCTATTTTTTTTTTGTTGTTGTTGTTTTTGTTGAGTTTCTGGCTATTTTAGGTATTAGAGTAATGCTGGCTCAATAGACCAGTTTGGAAGTATTCCCTCTTTTTCATTTATGTAAAATAATTTGAGAAGTGGTTTTATTTCTTGAGTGAATGTTTCATAGAATTCAGTGATGAATCATGGAATTTTTTTATGTTTGGAATTTTTAAGTTACTTTCTCTTCATTTGAAATCAAGGATCTGTTTAGGAAGTTTATATGTTCTGAGTTTACTTTTGGAAAGTGATATGAGTCAAGGTGTGCATCAATTTCTTCCAGATTTTCCATTTTTTGTGCAATACAAGTTTGTTATTTTTAAATATGCCTTAATGATTCTTCCAATCTCATTGGTGTCAGTTGTGATGCCTCCATTTTTCATTTCTAAACTTGTTGAGATGAGTTTTCCTTTTTTCTTTTTATCAATTTGGCCAATGGCTTATCAAGCATGTTTATTTTTTCAAAGAACCAGCTCTTTGTTTCATCAATTTTTAAAATTGTTTTCTTTATTTCCACTTTTTTTTCTTTTTCTTTTTTTAAATATATATTTATTGTCCATAATGAGTTACATTATTTAGTGGGCAAACAAGGAGTTGTTATCCCCAATTCCCCAATGACCCCCATCCCCAATCAGCTGGATATCCTCCTCCATCTACCATATGGATCAGTCCTTGTGGCAGGGGACCATGGATAGCCTACTACTCAGCCCAGTTCTCCTGGCCCAAGTGTGTTGTTACTGAGGGGTGCCATGCCTATGGATAGTCTCCCCCACCACGGCTCTCACAATCTTTCTGCCCCCTCTTCCACTCAGTTCCCTGAGACGTGGTGGGTGAGTATTAAGGCTGCTTTAATGTTGTGAGCTTAGGGGTCTTTGTGTTGAAAATTGTTGTTTTCTGTCACCCTGGCTTACCCTGTGTTGATTGAATGGCTGTAGCTGTGGGTCCCTTGTTCATCCCGTCATTCTCTGTGGGGTTCCACATGGATCCTCCACGGTATGACTGTGGTGGCTCATCTCTTGCCAGGATCTCAGCTATCTGCCTACGGTCGGATGGTAGGATTTGATGGGCCACAGCTCTCTTGCTGCATCTTGAAAAATATAAACACAATCTCCATCAGAGAGTGAGATCAGTCTAGGTTAACAAATATAGACAATTCTGGATTACCAAGATTCTATTTTTAGTAGCCACCCCCATCAATTGCTGTATTTCCACTTTTTTGATTTCTGCTTTGATCTTGATAATTTCTTTCCATCTGGTACTTTGGGGCTTGTTATTATCTTTCCAGCACCTTCAAATGGATGGTTAAGTTATTTATTTGAGATCTTTCTGTTTTTGTAATGTAGGCATTTAGTGCTATAAAATTCCCTCTTAGAACTGATTTCATTGTGTGCTTATCCTGTGTTGATTGAATGGCTGTGGCAATAAGTTTTAGTATGCTGTGTTTTTTATTGCCATTAAGTTTTATAAATTTATGGATTTCCTTTCTGACTTCTCCACAACCCATTCATTATTAAATAGTGAGTTGTTCTATCTCTAAGAGTTGGTGTGTTCATTGTTGTTACTGTTGTTGATCTCTAGGTTTACTGCACCGTGATCAGATATACCACAGGAGATTATGTCAAATTTTCTGAATTTGTGGAGATATATTTATGTCCTAATATATGGTCCATTTTGGAGAAGGTTCCATGAGCTGCTGAGAAAAATTTGTATTCAGTAGAATTAGGTTGTAATATTCTGTAGATGTCTGTAAAGTCTGTTTGATTTGTGATGTTGTTTAGTCCCACTGTTTCTCTGTTTATTTTCTGCTTTGAGAATCTGTCTATTGATGATAGTGGGGTACTAAAATCTCCCACTATAATTTTATTGGGCTGTATATCTGTTTTATTATCTAGTAAATTTTGCTTTATAAAATTAGGTGTCCCAGTATTTGATGTACATAAGCTTATGATTATAATATCCTCTTGTTTTATTGTTCCTTTAATGAGGCTGAGGTGGTCTTTATCTGTTTTGATTATTATTGGCTTTAAGTCTGTTTTGTCTTAAATCAGCATAGCCACGCCTGCTTGTTTCTTGTTTCTGTTTGCTTGGAATATCTTTTTCCATCCTTTCACTCTTAGGAGCTATTTCGCATTTATTGTGAGGTGTGTTTCTTATAGACAGCAAATAAAAGGGTCCAGTTTTCTGATGCAGCTTGTTAACCTGTGTCTACTGATAGGAGAGTTGAGTCCATTAACATTCAGAGTTATAATTGTGAGGTTGATGTGATGTGAGTCCATTAACATTAAGAGTTATAATTGTGAGGTTGATGCTGAATGTTTTGTGGAGTTTGGTGTTTCCTTGGTCTTTGCATGTTTTATGTCCATTCTAATTTGGATTGTTTCTGTTTCTCTCCTTGTGTGCTTACTGATTACTGATTTCTCTACTGGGTATGGAAGATTCCATGTAGTATTTTCTTTTGGGCCGGCTTGGTGCTCATAATCATACAGCTGGTTTATATCATAAAAGAGTTTCCTTTCCCTTTCATTATAATGGATGATTTTGCTGGGTAAAGGAGTTTGGCTTGGCAGCCATGATCATGTAACTTTTGAACTACTTTGTTCCAGGCTCTTCTGACTATAAGAGTTTCCATGAAAAATTGTGAGGCATTCTGATGGGCTTCCCCTGATTGTAATGAGCTCTTTTTCTCTTATAGCTTTCAGTATTCTCTCCTTGTTTTTGGTGTTTAGTGTTTTAATTATTATGTGACGTGGGTGTCTCTTCTCTGGTCCTGTCTATTTAGTGTTCTATGTACCACCTGTACCTGGATCAATCTCTGTTTTGTAAGTTTGGGAAATTTTTCTTCAATAATTTTGTTGAAGACTGTCATAGTCAGCCACATGCCACTGGGATGAACCTCCAAACTGGGCACAGTTATGGAAGAAAAGGATTTATTGAAGCTACAGATCAAAGGGAAGTTTCATAATGGTGAAAGAGGTTTTCATAATCCAAGCAGAGAGAGAAAAACCATCACCAGCACCACACACAGAATAGCAAACAGACAGGGTATAAAGGAGAGAATTCCTTCCACTTTATATAGCCTTAAGGTGGGGTCTTATAACACTTCCACAGATTTATTGACACCCTGAGTCTCTGGAATTTCCTTCCTGCACTTCCCTCCCAGGAAAGGATGTCTGCTTTTAGCTTCCCTGAGCTTCCTTACATCCTGCCCCTTACTGAGAGGTCTGCCTTCCTATAAACAACCTTAGAGATCCACCCAAGATTACAAAAAAAGGTCAAATTGATAACAAATTTAACCATCAAAAAGATATACTTTATGTCCTTAGCCTTCCTGTATGCCTATGATCTGAATATTTGGTCTTTTCAGGTGTCCCTAAATTCCCTCTTGTTCTGTTCCCACATTTTATTTTTTATTTGACAATGTTTCTGGAATCCTGGTCTCATTCTTCTGTACTGTCCTCCAGTTCAGATATTCGGTCCTCCATTTACTCTGCTCTGTTGGTGAGGCTTCTTGGGATCGTTTAAGGAGGGTTATTTCATTTCTTTTGTCTGTTTTTTTTTCTCTGTTTTCTGCTTTTTTTTTTCCAGTATTTCCATCTCTTCCTTAAATTCCATTTTGATTTCTTGATTCGACGTTCTTATGTCCTAGTTGAGCTCATTCCATTAGCACACAAACTCATTTATTTATTGATTCTCTTCAGATTCCTTTAGCTGTTAGAGTAAAATTAGAAAATGTCAGGGCAAGAGGGAGTTAATCATTAGTAGAAGAAAGTAGAAAAATAAAATATCTACCCTAGAATGGTATGTTGGTATGAGCCTCTCCCACCTCGCCCTTTCCTGTAATCTTGCCTCTGATTCCCGTAATCTTGCATCTGCGGTTAAGCACGGAAAGTACCAAGAATATCCTGACAGATGGGTTTTACAGATATGAAAAGAATGTACAAATTTTCTCGTTACTGGAAAAACTTGTAAAATTCCCTGAATTGTGATGTATTTACTTACTACTATAAAAGATCTGCCAAGACTTCATTCAGGGCTCATTGCCACTGTCCTGCTGTGGACACACATTGAGCCCCAGCATGCTTGGTATCTTTTAATAAAACCCTTTGTGTGTTGCATAGGAGATTTGGTCAGAGTCTTCTTTTAAGTCGGGGGTCCTAACATAGCCTTTTGTAAATCCCTTTTCTTGGATTGTCTTCAATTTCATTAAGCCATCTATGGAATATTGTTTCTTGATTCTCTTTAGTTTCCTTCAACCATTGGTTTAGTTTTTTCTGTTGATTATCTTCCATTTATTTCAATATCCTTAGAGTTCTTTTGATACTTTTGATTCATTGACCCAAATTTTGATGTATAATTTGAATTCTTTTTGCCACTTTTCTTCCATTTCCTTCAGCCATTCTCAGAGTTCCTGTTTTATTACTCTTTGACCAGTTTCTCCCCACTCCAACATCTGTTTGTTCATGGTCTCATTAAGTTTGTTTAAAATGCTTGTTGACATTTCATTTTGGGCTTCTATGTCTTGGGATTTCTCTAATCTTTCACTGGAGGTTTCCACTGTGGGACTAGGTAATCTTGGTGGCAATTGCTTTGCTGGGTGTCCTGTGTTGTCTTGATTTATATCAGGGTCTTCTCATCTATAGAACAGTTGTAGGATTCAGCAATATTGCTTTTATACAGTCTGAGTTGGGCTTGGTTTAAATTGATCTAAGTAAGAATGGCAACCAGCCCTGGTGCACAAACTCCCAACTTGGCCAACTTACAGTAGCAGAACCCTGCTTGTGGCTGGACTTCAGCTGGACCATCCTCACCCAGGTGGCAGCCTGGAATGGAGTCCATGCCTGGGTCAGCATTCCTGGGTTCAGCTAACTCCTACTATACTTGTTATACACTAGTATGTAGTATTAGAATCCTTAGTCTAAGATAACATATTGAATTTTTTAAATTTAAAAAATGACATCCAGTTTAAACAGAGGTAGATATTTAAAATATTTCCATGTTAATAATAAATGATTAACACATATAGAACATCAAATAGAATTTTTCACCAAACATCTGACTTTCATGAAATTCTTTCTTTGACTGCATAACACATGAAGTAAAATGAGGTAATCACAGCATTTTAAGTCCTTACAAACCTGTGAGCTATTGTCTACTATATCCTGGATCCCTGAGAAATGAGTACATGATATACTTGTCTTCTAGGTCTAGCTGGACAAGCATGTTTGAGAGTGACTTTAATGAATCATTTTAGAACACTACATCACTACATTTTGCACATAAATTTTTAGAATCTTTTAATTTTCATCATAGAAAAAATATAAGCTTGTATTAATATGTGAGTATTTATCTGTGCATCTTCAATATGTGATTAAACTTTATTTGGCTGTGTTTTTTAATCTGCTAGATAAGGTAAGGCAATTATTAAATATGAATGGCATTTTCACTACATTGACAGTTGTTTTACATCCATGATGGGTTATTTTGGCATTAAATATAAAGAAAATTTCCCTAGTAAGCCCAATATAATTTATGATAACATTGTGTTCCACATGCCAAGACAAATCTTACTTGGCTAGTTATTTCATGTTTAAAGACAACAGTAGGCATTACTTCAGCTTCTTAAAATTCAAACTTATTTCACATATAAATATTCTTATGTTCTAACTTCAAAATAATCATAGGCATTAGGTAATAAATACACGTATATGTATGATGATATAGAGACTTTTGTAGTAGCTATTCTATGTCAGTAAGTAAAACAGATAGAAGAAAAAACAGTAACTTTTAGGGGTAGAGGGATGATTTGAGAACTGTACAAACAGTAACATCTTTAAAAGAATAGAGACTTTTTTTTCCTCTTAACAAAAAAAGTTGGGAAAATAAATGACTGTGTCAGCTGGAACATTGGTGATATGCATTCTAAAGTTTAATTATTTCATCCTCTTAATAGTGGAAGAAGTATCTGATACACAATTTAGCCACTTTGTTCTCATCTCTGACATATTTCATTATACTCTTCTACAAAGAATTCCATTAGCATCTGTTATTTCAGTTGTAGAAGCTCATTCTCTCCCAAACATATGCTGAGAAAGACAATTTAACAAGGAGCATCTTGTATTCATTGTTTAGGATCACCTTAAAGCAAATGATGTGCCTGTCAACCTTTCTTCCTAGCACCTAAGTGACATCTATAAATAGCTTTCATGATAACTATTTGCTCCTACGTCCACTAGAAGAAAAAAAATGTAAAAACATTTTCCAGTTGTCTGTTGAGAGACACCCAAGTAGTTTTGTTTTATCAAGCTTGCTTGACTCCTATCTTCTCTCCAAATCCTCTAGGTCAGCCTATTCTTGTCTTTAATCAGACACTCAAGATGTAACCCTTCAGAAATGTGTGCAGACTTCCTTCCCTGGCTCACTTGCTCTCTAAAGTGGCATCCTCTGTTGACAATCAGTGAATTGTGATTCCCATTTGACTGTTTGGGATTGATAGGAATCTCTTGGGTTCTAACATGTCACCAGTATCTCAAAAGCCAAAGGAAATGCAATCTATGGCTAGAAGGAAGTGCTTATGAATTGGCAAAGAACAAACGCCACCATCAGGAATAAGTGCTCCTCACATCAAAGCTTTGGCAAACATCTATGTTTAGAAGATTTCAACTAATGAAGTTCATTCACACCTACCGGATGTGCTATCTAGAACTTTGCCAGCTGTTTGCACAAATACATACTGCCTGGAAAATTCTTAGGAATAAATGACATTTTAATTTTGAAGGTGATTAGAATATTATTTTGATGAACAGGACTGATTTAAAGAAACATGACAGCATATTTATCCATATTCACTATTAGGCATTTTTGCCAAATTGTTAATAATATTCTAAAAGACTGCAATTATTTCTAGTTTGTCTCTAGCACAATGGAATCAGAATAAAACAATGGAAAAAACATAAGGATACCCAGAAGATATGTTCTAACAAGAATTGGTTTTTCAAATCTTAAAATGTATAGGTTAAATTCTTGATTGTCCTTTTTGAATTTCTCTTTTAAAGAAAGGTCAGAAGTTGCTTAAATTAACATGTCTTCCTGAATTAAAATGTTAAATTGATTTCCTGGGTGCAGCTTAACAATACATCTGACAAGTATAACAGGAAAGGGAAAGGAAGCAGTCCTTTTAGGTGTTAACAATAGAGAAATTTCATCATCCAATTAAGAGAAAACCCTGTCTAGAAAAGACTTTAGTTGAATTACCTGTTGCCCACAGTTCAAAGAAACCAAAGCCGGATTAGCTGTATTGACAAAACAAACATGTCACATTGTTTTAAGCACCAGTAAGGAGGTACAGAGTATCTCTGTTCCTCTTAGATCAAAGAATAATTTTCAATCAACTTGCAGCAGACCTTCCAAAAGAACATGCTAATCCGAAAAGGAGTTCAGATTTCATTTGGTCCTAATGAGATCTTTTATACAAGTGGATCAAAATTCTTTTTAAAGGTGTCATATTTGGGTTTTGAAATGTGTAATCTCATTATTATAGACTTGTAGGAGGAAAGTGCCTGCTCTAATGTGTGTTGTGACTTGTTAGCATCTGAACAGATACTAGAAGAGACACTTAAACTATTCGAGTAGATATATAGGGAAACAAATAAAGGCCTGCTGACACTTTAATACTTTGTGTTTGACTCCTCCATTATGTGAAACACCACATAACTTTCATGTAATGGTTCAGTCCCTAAACGCTGTATCAGCTATGTGCTGCCTGCTTTGCTTCTACCAGCGTGTAATGGTTGGAGCAGAGATTCTCTTTTAAGCACTGACTATTTTAATTATTAACCATTTGATAAGATTCTGCAAAATAGCCTTCCTCTGTGTTTTACTCTAGAATCAACTTCTGCTGTTGTGGTAGAGTTCAATTTGTTTATAGGCATTACTGGATGGGTGCCAGGTAGAGCGGATGATGAACAAACAGAAGAAATCCCAAGGTGGATGAGACAAGATCACAGAGCATCCTTGAGTGAAATTTAATTGTAGTTAAAGCACAATGGGAAGTTACTGGAGACTTTTAGTATAGAAGAAATTAACTGTGTTTGCATTTTAAAAGTGCAAGCTTGAGTTGCTAAATACAACGTGAGTGAAAATGGAAGAAATGTTTAGGTTATAAAATCCCAGGAGAAACGTGTGGAGCAGGGTCACTTAATATCTCTATTACGGGTATGAATGATAGAACTATTTTTCTAGGTAGATGTGGGGGATTCACAAAGAACAAGATTCAACATGTCCTTCTACATTGAAAAAAGATGATTGTGCTATTTTCTGATAGGAGAAAGACTGAGGAAAAGCAATTTTGTAGAGGATGCCAAATATTCCTTGTTGAAAATGCTGCAGTTGAAATGTTATAAGAAATCAAAGTGATATTGTTAGATAGGAAGTGACATGTCCATCACACAACCACCCGCTCCATCTACCCAGTCTTTCCTACTGTACTTATCTCTCCTCTGGGTTATCTCAAGACACCATCATCTCCCATTCATTTTCACTATTGACTTCTACATCTTATTCTTTAGCTTTGAGGCCAAGTGGTCCTCCAGGAAGTGTCTTCCAAGTGCTCTGAAACTGACCTGATCAGTCACACAGTCCAGTCGCCAGCTGGGCTCCTGCCTCAGGGCCTGTGCTCTATGCTCTCTTTGCCTGTCTGGGACAAAGGCGTGTGATCGCCACTAAAATATTACTTCAGTAATTCCTGCACCCTGAGAGCTGTTTTAATGATTGGGAAGCTATAGAATATATCAATATTTAAAGGCTTCAATGCTTGGCTTAGTTTTCTATCTCTACTCTCTCCAAAAGGTTTTTTATTTATTTTTTTGGCATAACTTGTGTATATGTGGTTGGTGTATGTCAGTGTGGGTATGCATGTTTTTATGTGTGGGTAAATGTGTGTGCTGGTGTGTGTACATGTGTTTGTGTATGTGTGGAGGCCTGAGGGTAACCTCTAGTGCTATTCTTCAGGAATGGTCTCTCATTGCCCTGGGACCCACCAACTAGGCTAGATTGGCTGGCCAGCAAAAACCATGGATCCTTCTGTCTCTATCTCCCTAGTATTAGGATTATGGGTGAGAACTCCCAGTCTGGGGACTAAACTCAGATCTTAGGCTAAATGACTGAGCTATCACCCCACAATCGAAATATTCTCTAAAAAAAAAAAAAAGAAGTCTTGACCATTCTCTGAAGACACAATGATACTGAACGCATGGGTCATAGGTGTATTTCCAGATTCTGTGTCACTAAAACACTGCCAAGACATTTGAATAAAATAAAGAATAAAGGATTGGGTGGCCTCTGACATTGAAAGGCAAATTAGTGGAAGGAGAGCAAGAAGAGGAACTGTGAAGGAAATGATGCTGGAGAAAAAAACAAAAGGGTTGGTACTGTTTACAAAGAAAATACAGACTAGCAGAGTAGACAGACAGGCGAAAGCTCCTGAGGGGCCCAGAAAGAGGGTGAACAGTGTGGCACTTGCTAATGATCTTTGCTTGGAACAGTGGGAGAAAGATACATAGGGATGAGTGGGAAGTAAATAGACCAGAAAGTTATACCATAAGTTGAAGACTCTGTCATGGTCTACAGTTCATGTATCCATTAAAAGGCAAAACTGGATGCATGTCATATTGGTTCCACAAATTTAATTTTTTTCCTAAATCTATTAAAAAAAAAAACCTCCAACACCTGGTCTCTATTCATCATGGTTGATTCCTACACAGGTCCATATTATAGACACGCAAATGTTTGGAAATTTCTAATTTATAAAATGAGGGAATAATGATTTCTAAGTCAACCTAAAATATAATGTGTTGGGCACTGCCTGTTGGTGCTGCTACTGAGGGCATGGAGAATAAAGGGTTAAGGATGTATGAGTGAGGTGAAACCCCGATAATTCGGTAGGTGTTTCCTGGCTCCATCAACCTGACTCCCAACCCCCATGGGCTAGCCACAGAAACCAGCATTTCCATCTCAGCATGACTGGCAATGGGTATCAGACAAACTTCCTTGTACCCATCGCCACGGACTGGCTAGCATCACGTATTTCCAGCCACTCAGGCCCTCAAATGAGGTATTCTCAGGTTGCATATCCACCTATCCCAGTGCAGGCCGCCAACTCACCACCCCCATCAACCAATCTCCTTTTCTCTTCCCTATCCCCCATCCCCCTGACCTCCTTTTTCCTATAAATGTAAATTCCCCCAATTGAGTAAGGAACCACGTGGATATACTATACACATCAGCTCGCCTCTGTAGCTTGCCGGACCCCCCTGCACTATCCCCCCAGCTCTGTGGACCCCAGCCCTAAGACAGTGGACAGCAGACAGCTTGCTTAGCTCCCACCGCTTCTCTGTTTTCCCTCTGCGGTGGCCAACGGCACCCCTGGAGGAGAAAACAACAATAATGGAATGTAGAGCATTTTTTTGAAAATTAATCTGCTTTTATGATGAAGAAAAATTAGAATAAGACTGGTTAGGGAAATCTTAGATAGGTAAGCATTGAGCTACCCTGAACTAGTATGTGAGATGTGAGATATGAGCTCAATTCCAATCATAGGTGATAGGCTAACTTTTATCTAAGTCTAAAATATTAGCTTTAAGATGTATTCATGTTCCTTCACATCAAATAGGGATAAAAGTAGGAGTTTGAGATGCATAATGTGAGAAATTGTTACCAAAGGTGCAGACCTGTACACACTCCTCAGACACAAAGAACTAAATTATCAGCCACTGGATTAGGATGTCTTCCTGACACCCCCCTCGTGTACTAGCCACCCCCATCACTTATCAGCCATTGTGCTATTCATAGTTGTGAATTTTATTTAAGTAAACTCACATAGTACTTAATTTGGGAGGCTTGGCTTTTCACCCTAGAGCATACCTGTGAGACTCCAACACAACGCTGCATTACTAGATGGTTCTCTCCTGTCACATGAAGATAATCACAGTCCATCTTCTAGTTGTCTTTAATTTTTACTCTTAGAAGATAATTTCTTCTACAGATAATTTTGTTTTTATTATATTATTATTGCTATGCATGTGTGCTCATGTGAGTGTACACCTGTGGAGGTCAGAGGTCAACTTTTAAGTTGGTCCATAACTGTCACCCTCACTTGAGGCAGGATTTCTCCCTCTGGAGGATTCTTGCTCTACTGGTCTTTGCTGGGCTCACTTCTAGCTTCCAGGAATCCTTTTGTCTCTGTCTCCCATCTGATGATCAGTGTTGGCATGCTGAAATTACAGAAGCCCACCACAGCTTTGGGCTTTTTCCATGGGGTCTGGAGATAGAACTCTGGTACTCTAACTTGAATGGCAAATATGTTATCCAGTGAGCCATCTCTCCAGTCCTGTATAGTCTTTTAAATCTAAATTTAATTTGTTTTCATTGGTACATAAAAAATCTACAAATTACCCATACTTATGAAGTGGCATATGAAGTTTCCCACATACACACACACACATGCACTACATATATTCAAGTTAAACACATCTAATCTGTCAAGCATTACTTTCCTTTTTTTTATAAAGGTGTTTCTTTTTTTAAAATTTATTCATTTTCAAACAGAGAGAGAGAGAGAGAGAGAGAGAGAGAGAGAGAGAGAGAGAGAGAGAGAGAGCGAGCACTAGGGCCACCACCTTGTGGGTCTGGCTTATGTGGGTCCTGGGGAATTGAACCCTAGGCCGTAGGCACTGGAGGCAAGTGCCTTAACCGCTGAGCCATCTCTCCAGCCCAAGTATTACTTTCTGATGAGAACATTTAAAATTCTTCCAGTATTTTGCAATATATTTATTATTATTATCATCATTATCATTAATATTACTGTATTGCAGGGCAGAATGTCTACTTCTGTCTCTAACTATATATCCATTATCTTCTTCCCATCCTTCCTTCCTCATCATCCACCTCATTCTCTAATAATCTAATTGTCTCCTTATTTTCATAAGATCAATGTTTCAGTGGTGCACAGTTCAATCTTTGTCTTTCTACGTCTGCATTCTTTGACTTAACTTCGCAATCTCCAGTTTTTTCCATGTTTTGGCAGATGGAACGATTTCATTCTTTTCTGTGGCTGAAAATGCACAACTCTATTGTGCATAGGTGTCACACTTTCTTCATTCATTCTTCAGTTGATAAGCACTTTTCTGGTTACATTTTTTAACTCTTCTGCTGAAAAAAAGGGAGTTCAGGTGTCTTCTGAAAACAGACCTTTTAAGAATGTAAAATCATATTATTGTTCTACTTTTTTATTTTGTACTGTTTTCTGCAATGAGAACTTACCCAACAATTTAAATGTCCCACAATGTCAGCCAGAGCACCCACAGAAAGTCAGAATCAAAGTGGCAAAGCATCTGCAATCCCAAAGCACCCATGGCAATGGAAGGCAGAGTTAGGAGAAAAGCTTGTGGGGGCTTCAGCCCAGCCTCCCCATGGAAAACAACAATATAGAGCCTGTCTCAAACAAGGTGGGGTTTTCCTCTGACCTTCACAGGTATGCAGCAACACATGTGCACTCATACACATGAGCGTGCACACACAAAAAATACTAGTGATAATAACAATAATAAACAGAAAAGGCAAGGCATAGGGAGATACTCCGCTTTGAATTCATTTATCCAACAAACAAACAAAAAAACTTGTATCTAGAGGATCTAAAAAACTTATTGCAGCCAGGTGTGGTGTCGCACCCCTTTAATCCCAGCACTCAGGAGGTAGAGGTAGGAAGATTGACGTGAGTTTGAGGCCAGCCTGAGGCTACATAGTGAATTCCAGGTCAGCCTGGGTTAGAGCGAGATACTACCTCAAAAACCAAAAAATTAAAAAATAAATAAATAAATAAAACAAAAAGCTTATTACATCAATCAGAACAAAAATCTCAATGTCAAAAAAAATTAAACATAGCCCCTTACTCCCAAAGTCAAATAGATGTCTCTCAAATGGACCATCTGAAATTGCTGAAAAATACCGAGAAAGACACAACTAGTCATCAAAGAAAAACAAATTAAATCCCTGATGAAACATGTCTAGAAACACCGTAAGATTTCTAGAACAGAATCCAGTATCATGTGCCGGTCAAGACAGCCAGCAGCAGGGCACTGTGACTCACCAAGGCGAGTAGGAACCTTGGTGGATCCCACCGTTCTCATCTCTGCACCCCAAAACATGATGTGGGTCAAGCAAAGTATATGCTTTGGCTGAATCTAGCTAGCAATGCACTCTGACAGTTTCTTCATGTAGCAGATATGGACCCTGAGGCCCATTTGATTCAAGGTCAAATAGATCTAATGTCTCCTAACTCCTCAGATATCTTCCTCCCACCCACACCCCATGTGAGTTTTTCTGACGTAAAGTGTGTCTTTCTCTCAATGACTACACAGGAAACGAAGGTGAGGTGTAATGCTTTGGAATTTAACATTTTACATTGTGCAAGTAAAATCCATTTCATGCAATCTTAAATGAATAAAAGGAATTTAAATCAAATTTATTTCAATTCTACCAAGTTTTAGGTAGTTTTAGGCTTAAAATAATAATAATAGTAAGCCCAGAACCACATATTAAAGATTATGATTCAGAAGGTTCAAACATAAAAGCATTTCATAAGGATTTCTGAGTATTAGCCACCATTGTTCTCATATAGCTGAAAGAAGTTAATAGCCTACTTTATTATTATTTCTAGCGTACAAATGAACTGTTCCAAAAAGATCAATTAAATAATAAGACCGAGGGGCATCTTTTTATCATAAGAGTTTCTTGTGAATTCAGTGTGTTAGAGTTAATTCCCTTGCATTATTGAGGAAATAGTATGGACCTGCTGGTGTTTTAAGGTTTCTTCTTTATGTAAGAACAGAATTTCTTGGCAGATTTAACAATCTAATCTTTGGAAACACCAAAACAACCTAAAAATAAAAAAATAAAAAAGATATTTCTGTTAAGTAGGTACATTTTAACCTGACAAAAGTTTTGTTTGACTTAAGAAACTTTTTAAACTCACTTTGAAAGAGATGAATTTTTCTCATGCATATAGAAATGTATGTAGAACAACTTCTGTTATACAGTCGTATTTTTAAATGCAAAGATGTAAAACTAGCTGTAGTTAGAAATAACTACAGCTACCATACTTCATAGTAATAAACATTTATTTTACCTAAAAATAAATAAATGAAAGAGCAAACACTTTTTCTTTTTTTTAAATATTTTTAAAAAAATATTTTATTTATTTTCAAGCAGAGAGAGAGAGAAAGAGAGAGAGAGAGAGAGAGAGAGAGAGAGAGAGAGCACCAAGGCCACCACCTTGTGGAGCTGGCTTATGTGGGACCTGGGGGATTGAACCAGGGGCCTTATGCACTGGAGGCAAGTGCCTTAACTGCTGAGCCATCTCTCCAGCCCAGCAAACACTTTTTCAAAAATTTTGTTTCGCATATAAAATGATCTATTGTGCTTCTCCCCACTGACAAAACTAACCATGTTAGTGCTAAGAAGGGCAAGGAGCCAAAACCTCAGAAAGAGCAGAAAGGAGGAGAAAATGAATTTTCACAGCACATTATGAAAAAGTTTGTTAGAAGACACTTATTAGCTGCTATTAATCTTTCACTTTGATGAGAAATGTATTCAATCATTATCCCCTTTTAATAAAATGATCCCTGCTCTTATTATACAGCAATTGAAAGACTGTTTTTAGACCTTAAATATCTGCATTAAAAGGTGCTTTGAACAACTAGTTACACTTCCATGAATACCTCTATTGTCAGAGAATCAGACGCAAGAAAAAGTGACCTTACAGCATCAGAGTAAATCACTTATTTACTTATAATTAACAAGCATGCTAGACAGGTACTGATATAGACCAGTCTCTGTCATGCCAGCATTTTAAATATGTTAAAATTTATAAGATATTAAACACAGTTCAGATCCTGTACAATTTTCAACCTACTAAAGGAGGATCATGGTTTCAGAGACCTAAGCCTTTATTTCCTTCCCTTCACTCCCACCCTTCCTTTCGTTTCCCTATCTCCCCCCCTCGTCTTCCCTTTACTCTCTCCCCTTCCTTCCCTTCCCAACTTTTTTCTCTCCCCTCCTTTACCGTCTTCTCCCTTCCCTTCTTCCTCTCCACTATCTTTCCTTCTCCTGTCTTTTCTCCTTTTTTCTTTGTCCTTCCTTCCTTTAATGGGTGCAAAATATATGACAAGAAATATAAGCAAATACTTGAGACAGGAATGAATCAGCATGTTGTCAACTCATTCCACTGTGAAAACATTCTCCTGGGATTCTTATTTACTCTAAGAGGATAGATAAGGGTCTTTTCATCAGTGCTTCCTGATGAGCTTGTCCAAACTTATAAACTGGTCTTCCACACAAAGCTTGGTGAGCAAAACTAAGTCAGGTAAAAATTATTTTATTCTTTTATTTGCTTGTTTTTAAACTGTAAGTTTCTTTTAAGACATGATTCATGTCTATAATAACAGAAATATGAAGCTTCAAATGGGAATGATTTATTTGGAAAAGTCATAGCAAAGAGTGCTGTCAGGTTACTTAAACATACAGTATTCAACAGTACTTAGAGTGAATCCTTAGAGGTGGGGTGAGGTCAAGCAAATATACCTTAGATTCTACTTAATAATTTCTAGCTGAACTTAAAGACCACAGGAGTAAAAATATACTAAAACAAATAGTCAAAGTTGTGACTAAATGGCCTTACTATATGGTCAACTAAACTGGTTATATCTTTAAAATTAGCTAACAGAGGGATTTAAAATGTTCTTAACATGAACAAATGACAATCAGATGAGATTAGTTAGCCTGATTCTATTTTTAAAATGTGCATGAATCTAAAAACATTACCTTATGCCCACCAAACACCTATAATTAAAATTTGGGAATGAAATACTTGAAAAATAAACCCAAAGATTTGAGTATTTTCCTGTCAATCCACCATGACAAAACAAAACTTTGGCCTAACTCTTAGAAGAAATCTGAATTACTTCTGGATTCCTGAAGTTCCAAAGTTCTATAAGCAGGATCAGGTGAGATGCCTTTTTATCTAATTCTGTCCCACAGGCTTGTCCAGACAGCACTTTTTAATTGCCATATTTCTGAGGTCTGTCAGTTTCCTTCTGTGTAGTCAACAGCAACTTAACATTTTTTCTTATTCATATACTCACTGCAGAGCTGGGAGTTGGGGGGTAGAGGGAGGAACACACAGGGTTCCATAAGGATTTGGGTAATGTAATTAGATGATGCATTTTTATTCTATGTTGTATTATATTCCTTATACGTCTATACAAAATATTCTTCTGAAGAAGTTGGTTAAAATCTTTTAGAATTTTATTTGGAGCAGTGATGTTCAATGACTGTCATGTTGAAAGTTATTTTCAGGGAGCGGAGCATCATGGCGGAGTAGTAGCAGCCTCGCCAGTACTCTCGTTGAAAAGGTTTGATTCTTCATCTGGGATCCAAACCCTGGACCCCAGCTGGCCCTGAACCCCAACCTACTGTTTCCCCAACTCCACGCTAGCCAGGTGGTCAGGTCTCCCCAGCTGCTTTCTACTCGGCAGAGGAACAAAGCGCCGCCCTTCCCCCACCTTTAGCTCCTGCTCCCACAGGCAGCATTTTCTCCTCTCCGGTACTGACCAAGAGCTCTTGCCAGTTGAGCACCTCTCACTCCCGGGGCCCCCTTCCTCCAGGCTTGCTCCAGCGATTCTTGGGCGCACTTCTCCCTGAGACCCCCCCCCCACATACACGGGCAGACATGCTCCTCCGTCGCAGTTCCCAGAGTGCACTCAGGACCGCAGCTGCCAGGCCAAGGCTCAGGCACCTGGGAACCTCTGCCAGTACTGGGAGGGCAAAAGCTGCTTCAGCGGGAATGAGGGACCACGCACCACTGACCTTCCAGCGATTATTGGGTGCACTTCTCCTTGAGAACCCCCACATACATAGGCAGACGCGCTCCTCGGGCAAACTGAACTTGCTAGGCTAGGGATCCCATTTCAGACCGCAGCTGCCGGGCGGGGCCAGGCCACAGGCACCAAGGAACCTCTGCCAGTGTTGGGAGGACATAGGCGGCTTCAGCGGGACCATGCACCACTGATAGAAGGGCAAAGTCAGGTGGGAGGACACTGGGCCCTATAGTTGGAGTACTGGGACTGTGTTTCTACTGCAGCATACCAACTGGGGACAGGGGGCTATGTGGTGGCTCTCAAAATAAACAGTCACAGACAGAGTGATCCAGACAGGTAAAGATCTCAGCCTCTCTGGGGACAGAACACCCCAATAGGAAAGACCTTTGTTTAGGATCAAACCTGGTGATCTTTTCACTGGCAGCAAAGCGGGCTGAACAGCACTCCCCAGGGTGCCAGAGTCCACTCCCCTACCTAGACATGGGAAGAAATCAAAGGGAAAAACCCACAGAAATCAAAGACGGAACTCCCCAACCCAGGGCCCCTAGTCCCTTTATGGAACAGGAAAGTGGCAAAGGAGTAGAGTCAGCACATACACAATCGCAAAGAATGAACAATATGACTCCTGACCACAACTGCAATGCAAATATGAAGCAGATAACGGCTAATATGAAAATTATGAGAAAAGACATGAATTAGATGAAGTTATTTAACACAAACATAGTCTCCGGACTAAATTTAATGGAGAGAAATATGAATGAATTCAGAAACACATTAAGTGAATTGAAGATTAATCAACTAAGAGAGGAGCTAGACAATCAAATGATTAAATTTGATGAGGACTTAAAAAACTTAAAAATGATTATCAGGAATCCCAAGCAAAACAAAATTAGATTAGAAATTAGATCTCACCAAAGAATTGGAGTCTAAAACAAAATCATAACAGAAACGAATAAGGAAACGAAGATGTTAAAAACCTCCCTTGAATTAATCAGTCCCAGAGTTGATAATTTGGAGGACAGACTTTCAGAAGTAGAAGATAAATCAGAAGGAATTAATAAGGATGTCATAGGTTTCAAAAAATCCAAGAAATCAAGTGAGCAAAACTTGAGGGACGTATGGGATGCAATAAAGAGGACCAATATTAGAATCATGGGGATCCCAGAGGGAGAAGAAGACCAGGCTAAGGGCATAGGAAATATCTTCAACAGAATTATTCAAGAAAACTTCCCATATCTAACAAGAGAAATCCCACTCAACTTTCAAAGGGCCCAGAGGACTCCAAACCAACAGGACATGAAGAGGAACTCTCCAAGACACATCTTAATTAAGATGCCTAACATAGAAAGCAAAGAGAAAATACTCAAAGCTGCTAGAGAAAAGCAAACCATAACTTACAGAGGAAAAGCCATCAGACTTACCACAGACTTCTCATTAGAAACCATGAAAGCCAGACGGGATTGGAATAATGCTACTCAGGGCCTAAAGAAGTATGGCTTTCAACCTAGACTACTGTACCCAGCAAAGCTATCCCTCATGATAGATGGAGAAGTGAAAGTGTTCCATGAAGTAAACCAGCTCTACAACTATTTGAACACAAAGTCAAAATTTCAGAAGATCCTGCATGAGATATCCCACACAGAAGAAATAAGAAATCTACCTCAGAAGAGTACCAGAGACCAGACACAACAATTGCAGTCAATGCGCTAATAACAGCAGCAGAGATAACATCCCCCATTGTCCCTTCAACATGGCAGGGCTTAAAGCAAACCTAACAGTTATATCACTGAATATAAATGGACTTAACTCCCCTATAAAAAGACACAGAGTTGCAGGGTGGATCAGAAAATTGGACCCCTCCATCTGCTGCCTTCAGGAAATGCACTTTACTTCTAAAGACAGAAACCTCCTAAGAGTAAAAGGATGGAAAACAGTTTATCAGGCATGTGGAAATGAAAAGAAAGCAGGTGTGGCTACATTGATCTCTAACAAAATAAACTTTACACCAAAATCAATGAAAAAGGATAAGGAAGGTCACTTCTTAATCATCAAAGGAAGGATCCAGCAGGAAGATATCACCATCATGAACATATATGCACCAAATTTGGGTGCAACACAGTTCATAAAGGAAACACTACTCAAAAATAGAGCAGAAATGGACTATAATTCCATCATAGTAGGAGACTTTAATACACCTCTATCAGCTCTAGACAGATCAACCAAACAGAAGATCAGCAGGGACATAATGGAGCTTAATGACACCATTGACCAGCTGGGGATAACAGATATTTACAGAACGTTCTACCCAAAAGACACAGAATATACATTCTTCTCAGCAGTGCATGGGACTTTTTCTAAAATTGATCAAATCTTATGTCACAAATCCTCCCTAAACAAATTCAGGAAGATTGATGTAGTTCCTTGCATCATATCAGACCATAGTGCATTAAAGGTAGAAGTTAACAGTGGAACAGGATCCAAAAAATACACAAAGTATTGGCGCCTGAATAATTCGCTCCTAGAAAATGATTGGGTCATCCAAGAAATAAAACAGGAAATTCAGAATTTCCTAGCTTTAAATGACGACGATAACACATCATACCAGAACTTATGGGACACAATGAAGGCAGTCCTGAGGGGAAAGTTCATCTCGCTAAATGCCTTCATATCAAAGACAGAGAGGTCTCATATCAATTGCCTAACTAAATCAACGAGTTGGTTCTTTGAAAAAGTTAATAAAATCGACAAACCCCTGGCCAGTCTAAACAAACAAAGAAATGAGAAAGCCCAAATCAACAAAATCAGTAAGGACAATGGTGAGATCACAACAGATCCTGAAGACATTGGAAGAATCATCAGGTCATACTTCCAAAACCTCTACTCCACAAAATTAGAGAATCTGGAAGAAAAGGATAAGTATTTGGACACCTACCAACTGCCAAAGCTTAACCCAGAACAGATAAAAGCACTAAATAAACCTATCACATCTGCTGAGATTGAAGATATAATCATAAACCTTCCCAAAACGAAAAGCCCAGGACCAGATGGTTTCATCACTGAATTCTACCAACCCTTCATCACAGAGCTAAAACCAGTCTTTCTGAAGCTTGTTAGAAGCATAGAAAAAGAGGGAAGGCTACCAAAAACCTTCTTTGAAGGTACCATTACCCTAATTCCCAAACCAGGCAAAGATGCAATAAGAAAAGAGAAATATAAACCGATATCTCTGATGAACCTAGATGCAAAAATCCTAAACAAAGTCCTAGCAAACCAGATACAACGCTATATCAAAAATATTATCCATCCTGACCAAGTTGGCTTTATCCCAGAGATGCAGGGATGGTTCAACATACGCAAGTCGATTAATGTAATACATCACATTAATCGGCTCAAACACAAAAATCACATGGTTATCTCAACAGATGCGGAGGCTTTTGACAAAATTCAACACCTCTTCATGTTCAAAGCTCTTGAAAGAATAGGCATAGATGGCCTATTCCTCAACTTAATAAAAACAATTTACAAAACTCCTAAAGCACAGATCATACACAATGGGGAATGATTCAAGGAGTTCCCACTCAATTCAGGAACAAGACAAGGCTGCCCAGTCTCACCACTGCTCTTCAACATAGTGCTTGAAGTTCTAGCCCAAGCGATTAGACAAGAGAAGGGCATAAAAGGAATACAAATCGAAAGGAAGAAATTAAACTATCCCTCTTTGCAGATGACATGATCCTTTATATATCAGACCCAAAGAATAATATCAGTAACCTCTTGAAGGTGATTAATGCCTTCAGCAATGTGGCAGGATACAAAATCAAAACACAAAAATCAGTAGCCTTTATATATGGAGAAGACAAGCAGACAGAAAAAGACATCAGAGGGACTGTCCCATTTTCAATAGCCTCAAAGAAAATCAAACACCTGGGAATATCACTAACCAATGTTGTAAAGGACTTATATAAGGGAAATATTGAAACACTCAAGAAGGAAATACAGGAGGACGTGAGAAAATGGAAAGATATTGCATGCTCATGGATAGGGAGAATCAATATAGTAAAAATGGCAATCCTGCCAAAAGTGATTTACAGATTCAATGCTATGCCGATAAAAATCCCAACCTCTTTCTTCACAGACATAGAAAAAATAATCTCTAAATTTATTTGGAAGGGCAAAAGACTTCGGATAGCCAAAACTATTCTAAGTAAAAAATCCTACTCAGGAGGTATCACCATACCTGACTTCAAAACATATTACAAAGCCATAGTAACGAAAAGAGTATGGTACTGGCATAAAAACAGAAAGACATATCAATGGAACATAATTGAAGACCCAGCTTTAAATGGAAGTCACTTCAGTTATTTGGTCTTTGACAAGGGGTCCAACAATGTATGCTGGGCCAAAGATAGCATCTTCAACAAATGGTGCTAGAGGAATTGGATAAACATATATAAAAAAATTAAAATAGACCCACTCCTTTCACCATGCACAAAAATCAACCTCCAAATGGACCAGAGACCTTAATATAAATCCAGTAAGCGTGAACTCCCTGGAAGAAAAAATAGGAGGAACTCTACATGAAATAGGAGTTGGAAAAAATTTCCTGAACAAATCTCCAACAGCCCAGGAAATACAACAAACACTTAACCAGTGGAACCTGATCAGGCTCAGAAGTTTATATACAGACAAACAAATCATACTCAGAGCCAATAGACCCCCTTTAAACTGGGAAATGATTTTTGCCAGCTATAACTCAGACAGAGGCCTAATTTCCCAAACCTACAGAGAACTAAAAAAAAAATTGATAACAAAAACCCAAAATGTCCCCTCACAAAATGGGGTACTGATCTCATCAGAGAATTCACTGAGGAGGAAACACAAATAGCCTTGACTCATTTAAGAAAGTGCTCAGCATCCTTAAGCATCAGGGAAATGCAAATTAAAACCACAATGAGATACCACCTTACCCCTGTCAGAATGGCAATCATAAAGAAAACCAACAACAATCTTTGTGGGGAGGATGCAGGGGAAAAAGGAACCCTCATTCACTGCTGGTGGGATTGCAAACTTGTTCAACCGTTATGGAAAGCAGTTTGGAGACTCCTAGACAGAATGGACATAGAACTACCAATGGACCCAGGTATCCCTCTACTAGGCATCTACTAGCAAGACGCCACATCTCGATGCAGAAAATTTTGTACAACTATATTTAAAGCAGCTGAATTCATAATAGCCAAGAATTGAAGTCAACTGAAATGCCCATCCATGAAGGAATGAACAGCGAAACTGTGGTATATTTACATGATGGAATTGTACCCAGCTGAAAGGTAAAATGACATATCAAAATTTAGGGAAAAATGGTCAGACTTCGAGCAGATCTTACTAAGCGAACACTTGCATACTCTACCTCATATGTGGTCCTTAACCAGGATAACCGTTTTCTCTATGCAGACTTGTAGAAATAAGTGAGAGGTTATGAACGAGGTGTAAGGGAAGGGGGAAGGGGAATGACTTAAGTATGAGGCTAAACCAAATTAGGTTCAAAAGCATAAAATCCTTAGGAGCATAATGTAAACTACAGAGCAAGTAGTGGGCGTCAACTGGCAAGCCATGAGTAGTAGGGGATAATGTCTAAGCCTGTGAATAATTGAGCAGTCTGACATCCCCAGGTCCCAGTCACCGGTTCCTTCCCTCACTGATCTGTTGACCAAAGTGACCCATGAGGTTCCAAAAATAAGACAGATTTCTGTCAAAGCTCTTGAAAGGCCTCCCCAGGCCTGAGGCAAAACCCTGTTGCTGAAGAAACCACAGAATGCCACCAATCAGCATTGAGAGTCCCTTTAAGGTCCAGAATGATAACCATCCCCCAGATGCCAGTTGGTGCAGTGCTGGAAGGCACTACACAAGCTGCCAGGGTAAGCAGATCAATGACAGATGGAGTAAACAGACCACTGGCATGAAACACAGTCTGTGGCCATGAGTAGGCTGACCACACCTCCTGCTGGGAGAGCAAATCAAGAAAGGAGCACTTGTGCAATGGAGGAGCCTGGGCCTGGGGGAGACAATCAACAGCTATTAAATTTAGCCAAATATTCCACTCAGTGAGGGGGAACCCTTGATTGGAACTGGGGATTCAGGGCGATATGCACAGGATCCCGTACTCTTGGGCTCCCAAGAAAAGATTCACTATGTGAGTGACTGATGGGGAGGCTACTAAAAATAGAATCTACGTAATCCAGAATGGTATATATTTGTTAACCTATACTGATCTCTCTCTCCAATGGAGATTGTGTTTGTATTTTTCAGGACGCAGCAAGAGAGCTGTGGCCCACATAACCCTACCAACCGACCGCAGGCAGAAAGTTGAGATCCTGGCAAGAGATGAGCCACCATAGTCATACCGTGGAGGATCCATATGGAACCCCACAGAGAATTATTGGATCAACAAGGGACCCACAGCCATAGCCATTCAATCAACAAAGGATAAGCCAGTGAGACAGAAACCAACGAATCTCGACACAAAAACCCCTAAACTCACAACATTAAAGCAGTCTTAATATTCACCCACCATGACTCAGGGAACTGAATGTCAGAGGGGGCGGAAAGATTGTGACAGCATGGTGGGGGAGAATAACAGAGGCATGGCACCCCTCAGTAACAACACACTTGGGTCAGGAGAACCCAGCTGAATACTTGGCTATCCATGGTCCCCTACCACAAAGACTGGTCTAGATGGCCCACAGAGGAGGATATCCAGCTGACTGGGGATGGGGAGGGGAGCCAATGAGGAATTGGGGATAATAACTCATTGTTGGCCCACTAAACAATGTATCTCATTATGGACAATAAAAAATAATTATTATAAAATAAGATGAGAATTATTTAAATACTAATCCCTTTGTCAGGATTAAGGTCTCATTGGCTGGAATTTTGCGTGATATAACAAGAATGCCAATGGCAATTTCTCATCATAAATCTTGAGCTATGAGAACTTAAAGACACTTGAGCTAAATGTGAATGGATCTAACTCATTTCTCTAAGAATGCCTCATAGGTTCATCTTCAAGTAGTTATTTGATTTACAATTAATTAGGCAGACCAGTAACTTATTTGTCTTGCCACACAGTGATTCTTTCAAAGCAAAAGTAAAAAACATTGTTTGCAAAGCCACCTGATGAGCAAGTTGGGTAAAGTGGCAACATTTATACTGCCATTCAAGTGACTTCAACAAACATTATTGTAATTGCCAGTGTGAACTTGACCTTCAGGAACAGGCAGTTTGAGGATTACCTTGTGTATTGTTCAATAAACTTTGTATAGTCAAGCCACTTCGGCATTAAAAGAAGCCAGATGTAATAGTCTTGTTTTCACATCCTGTTTTCAGTATGATCAAACATTGCACAGTGCCAACTCAGAGTTCTCCCTTGCTTGTGTCCATTGTATCCCAAGAATGACTATTTGAGACAACTATGCTTTATAAATTGTCTCTTCCATGAGTTTGGAATAAGCGTCTGCTAACACAAAACAATTTGCTTTCTCTACACTCATACAAAAGAATTTTGGCCAGCTCTACCAACTTTCCACACTTTGAAAGCTTATTGAATAGAAATGTCTTATGTAAAGTCATAAAGAAAAAAAATACACAAAACAACATTTTCAGTTTGTTGGAAGGAAAGTTACAGAAGGACGTAAAGTGTAAACCAACAATATTTATTTAAAACGGTGATCCATTCACTGAGCCCCCCTGAGGAAACTCACAGGTTCCACAGGGAAAGTCAATAAGGGAGATGACAGCAATTTGGGCTGACTTCCTAATGGAGACTAAGACCTCTTTGTTAGAAGAAAAGTACAGGCTCTTCTCCATTGCTTCATAAACACTGCAAAACTACAAGTTCAAGTTTAGTTTACAAAGAGGGCTATCAATCATCACATTGCATTGAACTTTATCTTCTTTAATATCTGTCAAATAGAGTTTGTCATTTTTAACATACTCCAATTAATTTCCATGTTACCTTAAAAGTCGTGTAGGTTTCAAGCAAAAGTGCTTAAGGCATTGCTCATTTCAAGCTGATATGCTCAAGTTATGGCTCAGATGCATATAACACGGGCAACACCTGAGCATTTGTTAGAAATACAGAGATGCAGGCTGGGTCCCTCACCTGTTGGATCAGAAGATAAAGGGATTTGTAAATCACATTCAAGCCTAGAATCACTGGACTAAACAACTTCATGGGGATCCCCTCACAACAGGCTGGCTGTTGTGCTGATTCGATCAGATTCTAATAGAAGTATGTTCCTTCTTTTATAACATCCTGCTTCTTTCAATGTTAAAGTGGCTTGACTATACTAAATGTATTGGACAGTAATCAACATGATCAACCTAGAGCAGTTACCAAATGCTAGATGTTGCTCAAAACAGACAAACATTTGCTTTTAGTTGAGCCATAGAGTGTAAACCCTGATAACCTTAAAGAAATAAGCATGTTTTCTATAGAAAATTTTAATATTTGTCTTGTTCATTCTTTTTTTTGTATTTCTTTTTTTTCTTTATTGTCCATAATGAGTTACATTGTTTAGTGGGCCAACCATGAGTTGTTATCCCCAATTCCCTGTTGCCCCCCTTCCCCATCCCCAGTCAGCTGGATATCCTCCTCTGTGGGCCATCTGTATCAGTCTTTGTGGTAGGGGACCATGGATAGCTCATTCTTCAGCCGGGCTCTCATGTCCCAAGTGTGTTGTTACTGAGGGTTGCCAAGTCTCTGATATTTTCCCCCACCACGGCTCTCACAATCTTTCCGCCCCCTCTTCCGCTCAGTTCCCTGAGTCGTGGTGGGTAAGTATTGAGGCTGCTTTAGTGTTGTGAGTTTAGGGGTTTTTGTGTCGAGATTCGTTGGTTTCTGTCTCACTGGCTTATCCTTTGTTGATTGAATGGCTATGGCTGTGGGTCCCTTGTTGATCCAATAATTCTCTGTGGGGTTCCATATGGATCCTCCCCCGTATGACTGTGGTGGCTCATCTCATGCCAGGATCTCAGCTTTCTGCCTGCAGTCGGTTGGTAGGGTTATATGGGCCACAGCTCCCTCGCTGTATCCTGAAAAAATACAAACACAATCTCCAAAAGAGAATGAGATCAGTATCGGTTAACAAATATACAACAATCTGGATTACCTAGCTTCTATTTTTAAAAGCCTCCCCGGCAGTCACTCGCATAGTGCATCTTTTCTTGGGAGCCCAAGAGTATGGGATCCGTTGCATATCGCCCTGAATCCCCGGTTCCAATCAAGGGTTTCCCCCTCACTGAGTGGAATATTTGGCCAAATTTAATAGCTGTTGATTGTCTCCCCCAGGCCCAGGCTCCTCCATTGCACAAGTGCTCCTATCTTTGTTTGCTTTTCTCTCCCAGTAGGAGGTGTGGTCAGCCTACTCATGGCCGCAGACTGTGTTTCACGCCAGTGGTTTGTTTATTCCAGCTGTCCTTGTTCAGCTTCCCCTGGAAGCTTGTGTAGTGTCTTCCAGCACTGCACTAACTGCCATCTGGGGGCTGGTTACCATTCCAGACTTCGAAGGGTCTCTCCATGCTGAACGATGGTATTCTGTGGTTTCTTCAGCAACAGGGTTTTGCCTCAGGCCTGGGGAGGACGTTCAAGAGCCTTGGCAGAATTCTGTCTTGTTTTTGTAACCTCATGGGTCACTTTAGTCAACAGCTCAGTGAGGGAAGAAACCAGTGGTCGGGACCTGGGGATGTCAGACTGCTCAATTGTTAACAGACTTAGACATTCTCCCCTACTACTCATGGCCCCTCTTAACAATTGACGCCCACTACTTACACTTCAGGTTATAGTATGCTCGTGAGAATTTTGTTTTTGAACCTAATTTGGTTTGGCCTCATGTATGAGCCATTCCCCTCCCCCCTTCCCTTACCCCTCATTCATAACCTCTCAGTTCTTTCTACTAATCTGCATAAAGAAAACAGTTATCCTGGTTAAGGGCCGCATATGACGGAGAGTATGCGGCATTCAATTCTCTGTTCTTTTGAGTGTTTGCTTAGTAAAATCTGCTTGAACTCAGGCCATTTTTTCCTAAATTTTGATGTGTCATTTTTCCTTTCAGCTGAGTAGAATTCCATCATGTAAATATACCACAGTTTTGTTGTCCATTCCTCCATGGATGGGCATTTGGGTTGATTCCAATTCTTGGCTATTATGAATTGAGCTGCTATAAATATAGTTGTACAAAATTTTCTGCATCGAGGTGTGGCATCTTGCTGGTAGATGCCTAGTAGAGGGATAGCTGGGTCCATTGGTAGTTCTATGTCCATTCTGTCTAGGAGTCTCCATACTACTTTCCATAATGGTTGAACAAGTTTGCAATACCACCAGCAGTGAATGAGGGGGCATTTTGGGTTTTTGTTATTAATTTTTTTGAGTTCTCTGTAGGTTTTGGAAATTAGGCCTCTGTCTGAGTTGTAGCTGGCAAAAATCATTTCCCAGTTTGAAGGGGGTCTATTGGTTCTGAGTATGGCTTGTTTGTCTGTATATAAGCTTCTGAGCCTGATCAGGTCCCACTGGTTAAGTGTTTGTTGTATTTCCTGGGCTGTTGGAGATTTGCTCAGGAAATTTTTTCCAACTCCTATTTCATGTAGAGTTCCTCCTATTTTTTCTTCCATGGTGTTCACTGTTACTAGATTTATATTAAGGTCTCTGGTCCATTTGGAGTTGATTTTTGTGCACGGTGAAAGGAGTGGATCTATTTTAATTTTTTTACACATGTTTATGCAATTCCTCCAGCACCATTTGTTGAAGATGCTATCTTTGGCCCAGCATACATTGTTGGCCCCCTTGTCAAAGACCAAATAACTGAAGTGACTTCCATTTAAAGCTGGGTCTTCAATTATGTTCCATTGATATGTCTTTCTGTTCTATGCCAGTACCATACTCTTTTCGTTACTATGGTTTTGCAGTATGTTTTGAAGTCAGGCATGGTGATACCTCCAGAGCAGGATTTTTTACTTAGAATAGTTTTGGCTATCCGAGGTCTTTTGCCCTTCCAAATAAATTTAGAGATTATTTTTTCTATGTCTGTAAAGAAAGAGGTTGGGATTTTTATGGGCATAGCATTGAATCTGTAAATCGCTTTTGGCAGGATTGCCATTTTTACTATATTGATTCTACCTATCAATGAGCATGCAGTATCTTTCCATCTTCTCACGTCCTCTATTTCCTTCTTGAGTGTTTCAATATTTTCCTTATATAAGTCTTTTACAACCTTGGTTAGTGATATTGCAAGGTATTTGATTTTCTTTGAGGCTATGGAAAATGGGATAGTCTCTCTGATGTCTTTTTCTGTCTTCTTCTCTTCTGTATATAAAGGCTACTGATTTTTGTGTGTTGATTTTGTATCCTGCCACATTGCTGAAGGCATTAATCACCTTCAAGAGGTTACTGATATTATTCTTTGGGTCTGATATACAAAGCATCATGTCATCTGCAAAGAGGGATAGTTTGATTTCTTACTTTCTGATTTGTATCCATTTTATGCCCTGCTCTTGTCTAATCGCTTGGGCTAGAACTTCAAGCTCTATGTTGAAGATCAGTGGTGAGAGTGGGCAGCCTTGTCTTGTTCCTGAATTGAGTGGGAACATTGAGAATGATCTGTGCTTTAGGAGTTTTGTAAATTGTCTTTATTAAGTTGAGCAATAGGCCATCTATGCCTATTCTTTCAAGAGCTTTGAACATGAAGAGGTGTTGAATTTTGTCAAAAGCTTTCTCCGCATCTATTGAGATAACTATGTGGTTTTTGTGTTTGAGTCGATTAATGTGATGTATTTCATTGATCGACTTGCATATGTTGAACCATCCCTACATCTCTGGGATAAAGCCAACTTGGTTAGGTTGGATAATATTTTTGATATAGCGTTGTATCCAGTTTGCTAGGACTTTGTTCAGGATTTTTGCATCTAAGTTCATCAGAGATATGGGTTTATAGTTCTCTTTTCTTGTTGCATCTTTGCCTGGTTTGGGAATTAGGGTAATGGTACCTTCAAAGAAGGTTTTGGTAGCCTTCCCTCTTTTTCTATGCTTCTAACAAGCTTCAGAAAGACTGGTTTTAGCTCTGTGATGAAGGCTTGGTAGAATTCAGTGGTGAAACCATCTGGTCCTGGGCTTTTCGTTTTGGGAAGGTTTATGATTATATCTTCAATCTCAGCGGATGTGATAGGTTTATTTAGTGCTTTTATCTGTTCTGGGTTAAGCTTTGGCAGTTGGTAGGTGTCCAAATACTTATCCTTTTCTTCCAGATTCTCTAATTTTGTGGAGTAGAGGTTTTGGAAATATGACCTGATGATTCTTCCAATGTCTTCAGGATCTGTTGTGATCTCACCATTGTTATTACTGATTTTGTTAATTTGGGCTTTCTCGTTTCTTCATTTGATTAGATTGGCTAGGTGTTTGTCGATTTTATTAACTTTTTCAAAGAACCAACTCCTTGATTTATCTATTTTTTATTTTTTCTTTATTTCCATTTCATTAATCTCAGCTCTGATTTTAATTATTTCCTTTAGTCTTGAGCTCCTCGGGTTAGGTTTTTTCCATCTGTTCCAATGAACTTAGGTGGGTGGTTAGGTGATTGATTTGAGACCTCTCTGTCTTTGATATGAAGGCATTTAGCATGATGAACTTTCCCCTCAGGACTGTCTTCATTGTGTCCCATGAGTTCTGATATGATATGTTATCGTCATCATTTATTACTAGGAAATTCTGAATTTCCTGTTTTATTTCATGGATGACCCAATCATTTTCTAGGAGCGAATTATTCAGGCGCCAGTACTTTGTGTATTTTCTGGATCCTGTTCCACTGTTAACTTCTACCTTTAATGAACTATGGTCTGATATGATGCAAGGAACTACATTAATCTTCCTGAATTTGTTTAGGGAAGATTTGTGACATAAGAAGTGATCAATTTTAGAAAAAGTCCCATGCACTGCTGAGAAGAATGTATATTCTGTGTCTTTGGGGTAGAATGTTCTGTACATATCTGTTATCCCCAGCTGGTCAATGGTGTCATTAAGCTCCATTATGTCCCTGCTGATCTTCTGTTTGGTTGATCTGTCTAGAGCTGATAGAGGTGTATTAAAGTCTCCTACTATGATGGAATTAGAGTCTATTTCTGCTTTATTTTTGAGTAGTGTTTCCTTTATGAACTGTGTTGCACCCAAATTTGGTGCATATATGTTCATGATGGTGATATCTTCCTGCTGGATCATTCCTTTAATGAGTAAGAAGTGACCATCTTTATCCTTTTTAATTGATTTTGGTGTAAAGTCTATTTTGTCAGAGATTATTGTAGCCACACCTTCTTTGTTTTTACTTCCACATGCCTGATAAACTGTTTTCCATCCTTTTACTCTAAGAAGATTGCTGTCTTTAGAAGTAAAGTGCGTTTCCTGAAGGCAGCAGATGGAAGGGTCCATTTTTCTCTTCCACCCTGCAAGTCTGTGTTTTTTTTATAGGGGATTTAAGTCCATTTGTATTCATTGATATAACTGTGAGGTTTGCTTTAAGCCCTGCCATGATGAAGGGTTAATGGGGGTTTTTGTCTCTGCTGCTGTTATTAGCGCTCTGACTGCAATTGATGTGTCTGGTCTCTGGTACTCTTCTGAGGTAGATTTCTTGTTTCTTCTGTGTGGGATATCTCTTGCAGGAGCTTCTGAAACTTTGGCTTTGTGTTCAAATAGTTGTAGAGCTGGTTTACTTCATGGAACTCTTTCACTTCTCCATCTATAATGAGGGATAGATTTGCTGTGTACATTAGTCTAGGTTGAAAGCTTTTCTTCTTTAGGCCCTGAAAAGCATTATTCCAAGCCCTTCTGTCTTTCATGGTTTCTATTGAGAAGTCTGAGGTAAGTCTGATGGCTTTTCCTCTGTAAGTTACGGTTTGCTTTTCTCTAGCAGCTTTTAGTATTTTCTCTGCTTTCTATGTTAGGCATCTTAATTAAAATGTGTCTTGGAGAATTCCTCTTCATGTCCTGTCTGTTTGGATTCCTCTGGGCCCCTTGAAAGTTCAGTGGGATTTCTCTTGTTAGATATGGGAAGTTTTCTTGAATAATTCTGTTGAAGATATTTCCTATGCCCTTAGCCTGGGCTTCTTCTCCCTCTGGGATCCCCATGATTCTAATATTGGGTCTCTTTATGGTATCCCATAGAGCCCTCAAATTTTGATCACTTGATTTCTTGAATTTATTGAAACCTATGACATCTTTATTAATTCCTTCTTACTCGTCTTCATCTTCTGAGAGTCTGTCCTCCAGATTGTCGACTCTGGGACTGATTGATTAAAGGGAGGTTTTTAACATCTCCTTTTCATTATTTGTTTCTGCTATAATTTTGTTTATATTCTCCAATTCTTTGGTGAGATCTAATTTCCAATCTAATTTTGTTTTTGCTTGGGATTCCTGATAACAATTTTTAAGTTTTTAAAGTCCTCATCAAATTTAATCATTTGATTTTCTAGCTCTTCTCTTAGTTGATTAATCTTCAATTCACTTATTTTGTTTCTGAATTCATTCATATTTCTCTCCATTAAATTCAGTCTGTAGTCTGTGCTTGAGTTAGAGAGCTTCATCTCATTCATGTATTTTCTCATAATTTCCATATCAGCCATTAGCTGCTTCATATTTGCATTGCAGTTGTGGTCAGGAGTCATATTATTCTCTCTTTGCGATTGTATTATTGTTGACTCCACTTCCCTGTAACTTTCCTGTTCTATAGTGACACTAGAGGCCCTGTGTTGGGGAGTTCCATCTTTAATTTCTGTGGGTTTTTTCCTTTGATTTCTTCCCATGGAGAGTGGGACTCAGGCACCCTGGGGAGTGCTGTTCACCCCACTTTCTTCCAATGGAAAGATTACTTGGTTTGATCTTAAATAAAGGTCTTTCCTGTTGGGGTGTTCTGTCCCCAGAGAGGCTTAGATCTTTACCTGTCTGGATCCCTCTGTATGTGACTCATTAGTCTTAGAGCCACCTCATAGGCCCCTGCCCCCATTGGTATGCTGCAGTAGAAACAGCCCCAGCACCCCAAACTATAGAGCCCCAGTGTTTTCCCACCTGACTGTGCCCTGCTGTCAGTGGCCGTGGTCCCTGGTGCCCGCTGAAGCCGCCTAGTCCTCCCAGCAGTGGCAGAGGTTCCCAGGTGCCTGAGGCCTGGTCCCACCCGGCAGCTGTGGTCCTGAGTGGCCTCCCAGAACCGATCTAGTTCAGTTTGCCCACGGAGCGCCTCTGCCTGTGTATGTGTGTGTGTGGTGAGGGTCTCAGGTAGAAGTGCGCCTAAGAATCACTGGAGGGAGGCTGGAGGAAGGGGGCCCCCGGGAGGGAGAGGTGCTCAGCCGGCAAGAGCTCTTGGGCAGCACCGGAGAGGAGACAATACTGGCAGGAGCAGGAGCTAGGGGTGGGAGAAAGGTGGCGCTTTGTTCCTCTGCTGAGTAGAAAGCAGCTGGGGCGACCTGACCCCTGGGCTAGTGCCGGAGTTGGGGAGACCGTAGGTTTGGTTTCAGGGCCAGCTGGGGTCCAGGGTTTGGATCCCAGCTGAAGAATCAAACCTTTACGAAGAGAGTCCTGGCAAGGCTGCTACTCACCCCCCCTCATCCCCCCCCCTGACTCCAGAAAATTCGTTATAGCGAGTTCTTTTGCAGACCTCCAGAGCAGTGGGCTGCCCACATCCGATCACAGACACCAGAAGGGGTGTGTGGAGACCAGCTCGGAAGCAAATGCAGAAAGACCCCTTTTTTTCCCAGATGTATTTCTTAGGCTTCTCTTCTATCTTCATTTACCTAGCTGCACAACTTGTGTCTGCACTGGGTGCTCCTCCCGCCAGCAGTTCCGCCACCGCTGTGGACGGCTTGGCCCACGGGAGTAGCCCCGCACCGTCCAGGGCTGCCCCTGCCCAGCAGCCGCCAAGTCCCCGAGAGGCACGGGTGCCGGATAGTTTCAGTAGTGAATGGCGGCCGAACCTGCGCACGAACCTTGTTCATTCTTTATAACGCCCATCATCCAATCACTTTGTTTACTGTTTGATGGCCTGGGCATTATAGATCACCTCCTTCATGTGCTCACATGGGGAGATAGAAGCATCAGCAGCATAGCTGTGAATCTATAAGCATTTTATGGTGTTTAATTTACTCTGCAGATCTACTTATAGGCTAAGTATTGGGGTAGAGGCTTTAAAACATTTAATTTGTCACATAGAACTAAATAAGAATATAATTGTCAAGTTAGACTTTGTAGTAAAAATGATTTGCTGTAGGGGAAAAATTGTAGTTATATAAATTGTGTGTTAATTTATATGCCACCTTTTTGGCTTTACAAAAGTAAGAGGTTTTGCATAAGGTTATGTATAGCTAAATTTTTAAGAAAAAACAAAGGCAATTCTGTGATGCCTATGACTTATGCATAGTATACAGAATTTGTCTATTATATGAAACCAGTTAGTATTTAAGTATTAAGTAGTGAACTAACTCATTCAGAATTCTCAGTGTCTTCCTTCAGAAGGAATATTAGCATGTGTTGAAGGATAAGAATAAATTACCTTAATGATCTGAATATACATCTATATACAGTGTCCTGATTAAGTATGTTCGTGACTAAAATAGTAATCAAATGAAGAATTCAATATTTTTAAATTATAAATCCTGGCTATTGAAATGTGCTATATATTTTAAAGAATTTATGAGCCTTTATTTCCCCTGGACTGCAAAGGATGTCCTGAATCTTTAATTGATGTTGTTTGATCCTCAAGAATCCCAGTTTGTTTGAAAGAATTCAACAGTTTTAGCTTCAGTAGCAGGTGCTGAGAATCTGAGTCTCTATACTATAAGGACAGGATGAACAAATAAAGACTTAGAGAAGATGCATGTCCTAATTTGTTAAGTGTATCCCTAGTCTCAATTTTTAACTAAGTTTGTAAGAACTGGGAATAGTGTCATAAAGAGCATTGTTCTGTGTGCTAGCAGTGTCTTGTGGGAGATTAATTCAGGAGACATTGGGTATTTTTATAGCCGTGCCACAGGTAGACACGTGCACCTCAGAACGGTTACCAGTGACACTGCTCTGTGCTTCCTTCAAGCTCCATGGAGATGTACTTACTGTTCTTCTGAGCAGACCTCTCGCAATGAGTTTAGCATTATGCTTTTTATCTCAGCCATCGCGTGATGTTCTCATCACGCTTTGCCAGTGGACAACATAATGGGTAGGAAAAGAATGGCCTCAGGGCTGCTCGGTGTCTTCCCACGCCGGGTCAGATTTACCAAACCAAGTATATTCTGCCAACTTCTTAGAAATGAACATTCTTGAGCAGGTCCCAGATTTAATGGAGGAGAAATCCCTTGCTTAAGCTCTGCATACAGTTTTTCTGAAATATCACTTCTCAACATATGGCTATAGGTAATGTTTTTAACTCTTCATTGCCTCAGCCACCTGTGTGATGAGAGAATGAAGCCATATTTAACTGCTACAGTTGTTGGGAAGATTAATCGAAATAAAGATTATGTTGTGATATGAATCAAATGTCCCCCATTAACTCATGTGCTTTGAATGTTTGCTCCCCAGGAGGTGGTAATCTCGGAGGTGGACCCTTCTTAGAGATATGTTGCTGTGTGCAGGGTTTGTGGTATTGTGGCTGACTTCCCTTTGCCCATCTCCTGATGTTGTTTTCCACCTGCTGTGGTAAGGAAGTAATATCCACCCTTTGTATGTGCCATGCTGTCCCCTGTCATCATAAAGCTTCTTTTTGAGACTGTACGCCAAAATAAAAAACTTTCCTCCCATAATCTGATTTTGGTAGGGCACTTTATCCCAGCAATGAGAAGGTAACTACAACAGATTCTTAAGCATTTAACTAGGAATGCACAGTGTTTTACACTTGCTAATTATATTGATTATATATATATATTTTTTTATATTTTATTTATTCATTTTTCAAGCAGAGATACAGAGAGAGAGAGAGAGAGAGAGAGAGAGAGAGAGAGAGAGAGAGAGAGAGAGAGAGAGCATCGGGCCACCACCTTGTGGCGTAGGTCTGGCTTATGTGGGTCCTGGGGAATTGAACCTGCGGCCTTGGGCACTGGAGGCAAGTGCCTTAACCGTTGAGCCATCTCTCCAGCCCTATATTGATTATATTGATGATAATGAATTATTAAAACCACCCGTAACTTAAGAGCACATTCAAGTATATGCAAATTATCTATAATGAAAATAGATACAATTTCGTATAGAGACTTACTCTAGTAATAATCCATGGTTTAAAAAATCATTTAAACAGTTAAATGGTTGTATTAAATAATAGAACATCAAAATAAAAATAAAAATAAAATGATCTTACCACATTTAGCAATGAAGGCCAATGCTTCTCCACTTCTCTGTACTGAAGAATATTTATGTTATTCTTTACCAGTCTGACTTGAACCCTTGTAGGTAATCAGCTAAAGCTTTAAGGAACCCTGCAGAAGTGAAGTGTAACAGATGTCCTTCATCTATTCCATGAGATGAACTCACCCATTTCCCATTCATTGCTTATAAAATGAGGCTGTCATTATGGCACTTCTGGGCCTGCTGATCCTCATTTGGAAGGATGATGCAGGGGTATGATATGATTGCCTGATTCAGTTACATACCAGCTATTGCAATACTGAAGCCAATAGACCTTTGAACAATTGCTGGGA
Source organism: Zapus hudsonius (assembly GCA_004024765.1). Taxonomy (NCBI): domain Eukaryota; kingdom Metazoa; phylum Chordata; class Mammalia; order Rodentia; family Dipodidae; genus Zapus; species Zapus hudsonius. Next base: position 1,503 of record PVHP010011473.1, on the reverse strand, counting down.
TTATGCCCAGCCATGCAAACTAAGGGATGCATGTCCATCTGCGACTTTCTTTCTTTCTTTCTTTCTTTCTTTCTTTCTTTCTTTCTTTCTTTCTTTCTTTCTTTCTTCCTTCCTTCCTTCCTTCCTTCCTTCCTTCCGTCCCTCCTTCCTTCCTTCTTTCCTTCCTTCCTTCTTTCGTGCCTTTTTCTCTTTTTATTTTTTTTTACTTTCTTTATATTTTATTTTCTAAAAGGGGTCTCATATAGCCCAGGCTGGCCTTGCTGTGTTGCTGAGGATGGCCTTGGAATTCCAATCCTCCTGCTTCTACCTACTGACTGTTGGAGTTACAGAGGAGCCTCAAGGAGCCTGATTTCATGAGGTGCTGGGGGTTGTTCATGCTAGACAGGAACTTTATTGACAAAGCTAGAGTTGTTACCCTCTACTTTCACGACGTCCTAATTGTATTAGGGTTCTCTAGAGAAACAGAACAATAGAATGAAATGTAGTAAACAGGGCAATGATTGATTGGTTTAGCGCAAGGCAACCCCCACAATATCAGTCAGCAGGCTCCAGACTCAAGAAAGAGGTAGCAACTCAGTCTACTTGGCTGAATGCCTCAGCAGTCCCAACCCAGCACTGAATGACTGAAGGCTTCCTGGGGAGATGCTGGTCTTCAGTCCAGGCTGGAAGGCTGAAGAAACTTGGTTCTAATGCTTACAAAGAATAGCTGACTAGGATGGATATATGTGCCAGTCATAAGCACCAGCAGACAGGCAGGAAGAAGGAAGAAAGAGAGATTTCTTTCTCTTTGAGCTTCCATACATCCTGACCACTACGGAAAGGGCAGCCCACTTGGGGGTGGGAGTGAAGGGTTCACTCTGGAAGAGCGACCTTCTCCTTTAGTTAATCCTTCTGTAAGCAACCTCAGACACCCACCCAAGGTTATTGTGGTTTACTAAACAATGAATTTTTGGTAAGTGCTTTGCCTGGATTTTAAGTAAGTAATGGAAATCCAGATTCACTCAACATCTAGACTCACTCAGCATCCAGCTCACTCAGCATCAAGCTCACTCACCATCAAGCTCACTAGGCATCCAGCACACTCAGGATCCAGGTCACCCAGCAACAAGGCCCACTCAGCATCCAGCTCACTAAGGATCCAGACTCACTCAGCATCCAGCTCACTGAGCATACAGGCTCACCCAGCGTCCAGCTCAATCAGCATCAAGGAACACTCATCATCCAGCTCACTCAGCATCCAACTCACTCAGCATCCAGGCTCACTCAGCATCCAGTTCACTCAACATCCAGACCACTCAGCATCCAGCTCACTCAGCATCCAGGTCACTCAGGATCCAGGATCACTCAGAATCCAGCTCACTCAGCATCGAGGGTCACTCACCATCCAGCTCACTCAGGATCCAGCTACCTCAGCATCAGGCTCACCCAGCATCCAGGCTCACTCACCATCAAGGCTCACTCAGCATCCAGATCATTCAGGATCCAGCTCCCTCAGCATCCAGC
>PVHP010011472.1:0-45090 GCA_004024765.1 Zapus hudsonius | reverse complement strand
CCAACCGACCGTAGGCCGATAGCTGAGATTCTGGCAAGAGAGGGGCCACCACAGTCATACAATGGAGGATCCAAATGGAACTCCACAGAGAAAGATGAGATGAACAAGGGGCCCACAGCCACAGCCATTAAATCAACACAGGATTAGCCAGTGGAACAGAAACCAACGATTTTCGACACAAAGACCCCTAAGCTCACAAACTTAAAGCAAACTTATTACTCTTCCACCACGACTCAGGGAACTGAGCGGAAGAGGGGGCGGAAAGATTGTGAGAGCCGTGGTGGGGGAGACTATCCAGAGGTACTGACAGGAGAAACTGGCTGATTACTAGTCTATCCATGGTCCCCTGTCACAAGGACTGATCCAGACGACCCATGGAGGAGGTTATCCAGTTGAGGGGGGAGGGGAGGGCAGTGGGGAATTGGGGATAACAACTCATTGTTTGCCCACTAAATAAATGTTGTAACTCATTATGGACAATAAAAAAAAGAATATAATAACTTCAAGTAGATTCAATGAGCTCTACTACTTAAATGATTAATCTTTTACATAATGATTTTTCAAAACAGGTTTGTTTCTCTAGGTACTTAATATGGTTAATGGAATATTTGTTTCTTATCTACAAACATTCAACACTAGCAAGAATTATTCATCTTTTATTTATGCCATCATAGATTCTTAATATCTGACAACTTCTTATGTTCAAAGGATAAACCCAAACATCAAGTAGAGCATTTAAGGTAACATACTATTCAGCTCTCACCCTTACATTTTAATAATGTGAACACTAGCTAACGTAGCTTTGAATAGGAATGTTTTAGGACACATTAAACCTTGTTATTGATACCTTAAACACATAGAAATCATGGAGACAAACATAATGCAAATGCCACACAGTTAGCCTTAGACAACAAAGGTTAATCTAGTAATACACTCCAACTCATTCGTAATCAGTGCAGCATGAGGGCTTGGGAGATAGCTCAGTGGTTAGGCACTTGCCTGCAAAGTCTAAGGACCAGGGTTTGATTCCCCAGGACCCACATAAAGGCAGATGCACAAGGTGATGCATGAGTCTGGAGTTGTTTGGAGTGGCAAGAGGCCCTGGTGAGCCCATTCTCTCCTCTTTCTTTAATAATTCAATAAATAAAATATTCTTAAAAGTACAGCCTGAGCCTGCTGACTACATGCTTGAATAAGTGAGCATGCCCAGAGAGATTAATGTTTCACTATAGTCTTTGACCAGGGTCTCTTTACTCAGGTAATGTCTGACCACTACACAAAACCAAGTCCCTTTCTTTACTTAGAAACACCTGAATCATGTCATTTTTCTAAAAGAACAGGAACTGGTCAGGAGTTTCAACAATGTAAATTAGTTTCAGAAATCCATATATGATTATTAGTCCTTATATGTCAGCAGAAATAATGAAGAAATGATTAAGGTAGAAAAGAAGAAAATGATGACCTCTACTCTGACACCTTTACCTCAAGCTCCCAGAAACAACTTACTAATTTTAAAATGTTTGAATCAATTGGAAATATCAGGGTATATCAAATGTTATATACAGTTACATAATTTTATATACTACTGTCCAATTTATTATCAGTGATAACCACCAATATAGAAAAATAGGCAATGCTACATTTTTGTCAAGGGTTTTACTATCCTAAGGCAAATTTTTAAAATATTATTATTTTGCTTGTGTTGTGTGCGTGTGTGTGTGTGTGTGTGTGTGTGTGTGTGTGTGTGTGTGTGTGTGTGTGTGTATGGACACTCCGGGGCATCTTGGCACTACAAATGGACACCAGACACTGAAAGTGTGCACAATTTTTGTATCCTGCTTAAAGGTGTGTCTTAGGAACTGAATCCAGGTAGACAGTTTTGCAAGCAAGTGCTTTTAACCACTGAACCATGTTTTGAAATCCCCAAAAGAAATTTGAATTAATTTTACTAGTACATAGAATGCTCAGAAAGCAAGCAAATCATGTTTCTTCACACAATTGCTTAAGTTTAAACAAAAGAATGATGTATTCCTTTTGCCTTTTACTGTATAAAGAGGATTTGATGTAAAAACTCTGGAGGAATGAAAATCATACTGGTTTTAGAAGATCCATAAAACTAATAATGCGCCCAGAAAGACTTTATTGGGAGACACTGTCTTGTGCTGGCTCTAGTGTTGTAAGACTTGGTCAAATGAAACAATTCCCTCAAGAGGTCTTTTGTGTTCACTTTCTCTGAGTGAATTAAGCTAGTGAATAAAAAGAGAAGTAGGCAGAACAGCAGGGAAGCAGTCGCACACTTTCAGAGTTTGAAATAAATTATTCTATTCTTTCCTGACTTTTAGAGTTGCTATTAGAGATTGAATATTATTCTGATATATATAGAGGTTACTTGGCTTTTTAACCCTTACATTGTTTGATATTATTTCCTTTATGTTTTTGTAGAATATAATACATGAACATACAGTACTTTGGTTATAATCACCTCCCATTCCTCTCATCTGCACCCCTCCCACTTTCATGCCACTGGACCCTCTCCTCTTTCTAAGTAGTCTTTCTTTCTCCTGATAGCTACCAAGCTGTTGGAAAGAGCTATGCAGGCCTCTGGGAGAGAAAAGTCATCAGCAGGCTTAAGCAGCAGTGGATCCTGCAAGCTGCACTCCTGACCATCCAGGCCTGATGTGCCCACTCCTCCAATAGTGGCATTTGAGGGAGTTCATGCCTGGTATTGAAAACCTTATTTTGTGGAATTTTTGTTGTTGTTGTTGTGGTGGTGGTGGTGGTAGTTTGTTTTGTTTTTTTGGGGGGTTGCTTTTTTTCTTTGGTTTTTTAAAATATGGTCTCACTCTAGCCCAGGCTGACCTGGAATATCTGTATCTCTCTGCTTGAAAATGAATAAATAAAATATTTTAAAGAAAGAAAAGAATTTAGTGAAATAAACTCTGTACAACCCTATTTAGGAACCTAAAAGATGCAACGCAGTTGCTCTTAGGATAGGCATACCTGGAGTCCATCCTGTCTATCCAGTTGATGATGTCCTAACATGTTAAAAAATATTTGAGGTTAATTTGTTAGAAGTTGTACATCTGCAAAATATTAAGCAACAACAGTTAGTTATAAGATCTGACAGAGAAAACCATAAAGGGCAAGTACTCTGGTGTAGAACATTAACAGACAAAAGTTACAAAACTATCAAAAAAAAAAAACACAGTACCCACATAAAGCCAGATGCAAAGTGGCACCTGCATCTGGAGTCCATTTACAGCTGCTGGAGGCCCTCATACACCCATTCTCTCTGTCTGTCTCTCTATCTCTCTCAAATAACTACACATATTCTCCTTAATCCAAGCTGCTCTCGCTCTTGGTTGGAGAATCTGTTATATTTTACAAATGGCAAACAAAACTAAGGAGATTCAAGATCCATCAACACAAAAAAGAAAAGACAGCTAACTGTCCACCATAAGATTTGTCACCTCTGCCACATCTGTCAGGCCCAAGAGAAATTGCAGAGGAAATGGGGACACAGTTATTGTTCCTACAGCTAGCCTGAAAACCAGCTCCAGGGGAACAGCAACAGACCCTGTGGTCAATCAAATACACATCAAATCAGAAAGCCAGAAGCTACAGAGAACTCATCACTAAACCAAATAGCTAACAGTTGCATCACGGCTCAGGGACCACTGCAGAGAAGACGGTGGGAAGATTATAAGAGCCACAAGGTGGGAAGAAATACCCTGAGGCATAGCTACCCCTTCCCCACTGAAACCTTCATAACCCAACAACCCCACTACCAAAGAGCCCTCGAGGAAGCTGAGAGCCAGGGAGATGGGATATAAGACTATACACTTTGTAAAAAAAGGGGGGATATATTTATTTCAAACTAAAGAAAAGAGTAACCTCATAATCTTCACTAGGGCAATAGGAAAGGTGCTCTGAAGGGCGGACTCCACCCACTGAACTTGGAAAAACACAAATTCATTTCAAGGAAGAGATCTTTTCTTTAGAATGCTGATAAAAAAGGCTTGCTATTCAAAAAGTACTGTCTAAGGGAGTGTTTAACCAGATTTAGTTTCCCAGACACCTAGAGGCCACTATAGCAGTGCAAGAAGGGGGCCAGAGAATATTTCAAGCTGGGAGCAGAACTGGGAAACATAATCCACATGGTGATGGATATTCAGTCACAAATTGCAAGAGTTAGGCTATCATGGAGGCTTGCACCAGCGTTCCCAAAATCTGCTGAGGCCAGGCACTGTGTGGCAGGACTGGATTCCCAAGAACGAGGACCTGAGATTCCGTTGTGTTCAGTAGTGAAAGTGAAGCCAAAATTACAATAGAAATTTCAAGATTTTGGAAATACTTACATCATAGGATATATTTTGGTAAAAGTTACAGGCAGAGATTGAAAGCAGTACAAGTAAGAGGCCAAATGTGTCCAAGACCACAAACCTAGAGCAACAGGATGCCTAAGCCCACTGGAGTCTAGATGGTGCTTGCCCCCCATGCCCAAGTCCCCAGATGCTATGCAGCTGCATGACTTGGTGTTTGCCTTGATAATTTCCCGTCTCATTTTGGTCTCATCTTTCCTTGCTATTCTTTTGTTTTTCTCTCTTTCAATTGGAATGCTTAGTCAATGCCTATATGTGTGTGTATATATATATATATATATATATATATATATATATATATATATATAGGCATAGATTTTATATAAACATATATGTATATATATAATCATTATATAAATGTGCAAGAATGCTTCACATCATAACAAATCTCATGAAAGAAGTAAAAGCAATGGGAGGGTGGGTAGTCTGAGAGTGACTCTCTGCTTCCTTGCATGCTCATTGCACTATTCTCTCAAGAGTTGGCTTTGAAGTGATTAGCACAAATAAGTCAACAAAACAAATTTATGAGTGACATTCCCAACAGATACCGATGTCCGTGCAAACCTTTACAAAAATGATCAACTTACTGCATTTAAGTTATAGGATGAAGGCTTTGGTGGCAGAAACCAGAGAACCAAAGAGCATAAAGTAGGAGATAGACTTAGATGCATGCGGGGCTAAGGTCACGTAGTTAGACGTTTTAATTATTGAAGTCTTCACATGGACATGTCATTATAATCATAAGTTTGTATTATTTGAAAAGAAATATAATTGATTTGTTATCAAATATATATTATTAACTGTAGTATATCACCTCATATGGCTGATGGTTGCACGTATTTTTCTTTACATTTTTCTATCAGAACCAATTTTTATTTATGCATTCTTGAAAATATTTGAATTCATTTATTTGTGAGGAGTGAGAGAGAGAGAGAGCATTGGAGAGAGAAAGAGAAAATGAGGATAGACATACTAGGGACTCTTGCCACTAAAAATGAACTCCAGACACATGTGCATCTGGCTTTTTGTGAGTTCAGGCGAATTGGACCTGAGCTGTCAGGCTTTGTAAGCAATCACCTTTAACCACATCATCATGTCCAAAGTTCCCAGAAACTATTCAATTGGAATATATTCAGTGAATACAGTTTCGTGTTCTAAAAAGACAATTTCTTAAAATTATCCCAGGTCATTTAGCATCACCACCACCACCCACCTCCCTCCCGTTAGAGGTGAATCCTCCTCCCCTTCCTCTACTAGTCTCCTCCCTTCTCCCAGATTTCCCTTTTATTTCATACATATGTATATGTGTGCATACATATATGCATAGATATACATGATTTTGTGTACTTATAATAATTCTATGTCTGAGCTGAGTGTGGTGGCACTCACCTTTGATCCCAGCACTTGGGAGGCAGAGATAGAAGGATTTCCATGAGTTCAAGGCCACCCTGGGACTACACAGTGAATTCCAGGTCAGCCTGGGCTAGAGCGAGACCATACCTTAAAAAAATAAGAAAAAAAAAAGTAGATCTGAAAAATCAGAGAAAACATGGAACATTTAATTTTCTGATCCTGCTTTATTTTACTTAATATCATGATCACCAGTTGCAATCACTGTTCAGAAAATAGAACAATATTTTTCAATTTTATTTTCCTCCATTTATCTGTTTATGGAACATGTAGGATGATTTCATCACTTGGTTATTGTGAGAACTATAATAAACATGGATGTATAGATAACGCTGAGGTGGTATGTTGACTTAGAGTCCTTCAGGTGTGTACCCAGAAGTGACACAGTTGGGCCATACAGAAGTTGTATGTTTAGTGTTTAAAGGAACCTCCATGTTGATCTCCATAGTGCCTAGACCAATTTGCATCTCCAATGGCGCTGTGTAGGTGCTCCATCTTTCCCATAGCCTTGCCAGTATTTTTCATATTGTGTTTTCTTAATGATAGCTAGTATGACAAGGTCAGATGAAATCTCAATGAAGTTTTAATTTGTATTTTTCTGATGACTAAAGATGTTCAATATTTGTTTTCTTAAATACTATTGCCCTTTTGGGTTTCATATTTTAGAACTATCTCTTCATTTTATTGGTCTATAGATTGACCGAGTAGTTTGGCTTGCTGGCAATTTTTTAGCTTTTGTAAGATGTAAACCTGGTCAAAATTTTTTCCCATTCTGTAATCTGTCTTTGTAAATTATTTACTTTGATGTACAGCAACTTTTTAATTTAATTCAGCCCCATTTGTCCACTCTGGTATTGTCACCTGAGTGACCAGAGTCCTTCACTAGTTTCTTCCCTATGCCTACATCTTAAAATGTTTGTCCTACGTTTTCCTCTAACTTCAGAGCTTTTAGGTCTCTAAGGTCTTTGACCCACTTAGAACTAGTTTTGTACAGGTGAGAAATAGGGATCCAGTTTTATGCTTCTACACATGGCTCTTCAGTTTTCCCAGCAACCTTTATTGATGAGGATGTTTTTCCATAACTTCGATGACTCATGCCATGAGGAATGATGATGTCTACTTCTCTGATGATATTTACAGCACAGAAGGAGGAGACGAGAATGCCCACTGCTTTAGTGATGCATTCAGTATGGAATGAGGGAGAATAAGGGTATCAGGATGAGGGGTTTTACCAGGTGATAAATTACCGAGGTGATGAAACATTAAAGATGTTTGGGAACCATATTCAAATTAAGATCTTTGCGATATTTGCTTTCTTATGCTATTAAATATCAGAGTTCACTACAAATATAGTTACTGTCCATATTTAGGAATGGTCATCCAAAAACACCTTCACACAATACAAATTGATTTTACAGTCCAATAAGCTTACAGCATTTACAATAGTGTCAGTGAATATGATATTCCAGTATGGTAAAGTTGTATTTCAATTCAAAATTTAGTATATTGAAAAGTAAAGTTAAATCTGTCAGGTAAAACATGAACTCCCATTGAAATTTACTCCCTTGATTATTGTACAGAAAGATACTAGCTAAAGACGATCTTTCTTGTCTACACCATTGTGATCTTGATATTGGAAAGTGCATTTGAATAAAAAGATCAAAAGGACCCTACAAAACAAGCCATGCTGTGTGTGTGTGTGATATAATCAGTGCAAACTGTCACTGGGCTCTGACCCTTTCTCAGTAGAGTCAATACCATGAAAGGGACAGAATTGAAAAATGTATGAGTCATAAACAATTGAATAACAGACACTTCCATCAGAATCTCTGTCAAAAAGTGTCAAGAATGGTTGAAAAGCACATTTAATATTTACTATCAGTGTAAATGTTTTAAAGCATTTAGTTTATGACATTAGTGGAGTCCTTGGTGTGCTCACAGGCAGTGGTGCTGACTAGACAAGGTCCCTGAGAGCTCAGAAGCTCTAGTTTCAGGGGAATGTTACTTTCTGATTTACTTTCCCTCTTTTAATCCCTTTTAAAAGGGATTGCCTTTTCTTCATTCCATCTGTGTTTACTGTCATCGAAATCTCACGTTCTTTGAACTGACGTCTTTAACAGTCATTGCTCAGCAAACCCCAGGCTAATCTTGGTCCTATTGTCCATGTCTCTAAGAGCTTGCAGTGAAGATGTTGTAGAAAATGATATAGAATTGTTTTTCTTAATTTTTGTTCCAAAAGTGAGAGGCAGATGGCTTTTATGAATTCAACAACTACATTGAATTTTATCTAGCTGTCTTTGAAAAGTATCCAGATCCTGCTAAGAGTCTCAGATAACATGACTACATTTCAGTGAGAAAAGTGACAGATGGACAAGATGCAATAGCCAGTGACCTGAGTTTACACTGCATCATTTGTTGCATCATGTAAATAACTATTTCCCCAGCAGGTTTAAGGTATGGTGTCTATGTATACTTTGCCTACATTGTTAGAAATAAATTTTGTTTATTGGCAGAAAAAAACCATGAACCTGAAACACACATGAATATTGCTTTTTTTACCCCTAGAAAAATTACTTTAAATTTTCAATTTTGACATTAAATTCATTCTCACTTTATGAATCATTAAATTTATTATAAAAATACTATTTACATTAAATTGGGACTATAATCCAAAACATAATTCTATTTTTAAGATAATTTATTTGCAAGAAGAGAGAAAGAGAGGGAGAGACAGAGAGAGACAAAGAGAGATAGAGACAGAGAGAGATGAGAAAGAGAGAGAGAGAGAGAGAGAGAGAGAGAGAGAGGAGAATGAGAATGGGCATGCCAGGGTCTCTAGCCAATGCAAACAAATTCCAAATGCATGCATCACTTCGTGTATCTGGCTTTACATGGGTACTAGGAATTGAACTCCTGCTGTCAGGCTGTGTAGGCAAGCACTTTAACTACTCAGTTATCTCAGCAGCCCTAATTCCATTTTAAGAAACACAAAATGACCACATGAACAAACTCTTGAAACTCAATAGTTTGTGTTTTTCCATTTACAGTGAAATTGTCTCCTACTTGGACTTTCATGGGAAGTGTATAATGTGAATGAAGTTGTTGTAGCTTTCCAATTATCACTTTCCACATGGGAAGAATGAGTCTAATAATTTAGGTAGGTGAGAGAAAAAATTGAAATTGCCAATATCTTGAGTCAAATACATTCTATGCAAGAAGCTTTTAATCAGTTACCTATAAATTTCCTTATTTGAAAAGAGCTCTTAGGCCTTCCAGACTCACATTTTGTAAAGGCAAGTCTGAGTGACACCTGGCTTTCATTGGCAGACCTGATGAGGAAGAGTTCTATCTGTTCAATGAACTTAGTTTTCTGTCCTGGATGGAGTGCAGAAACCCTGGGCAGAGCTGCAGGAATTTGTAATCTCATTTGAGATGCTCAGTTTATTGATCTGAGGATTCATAATTACTGTTCCTGATGATGCCAGCTGAGATCCAGTTCATCTGATTGTATGTTTAGACTGTCAAACTACACAGGTGACATTCAAGTTCAAGGGATTTTGTTGCCTTTTTTAAAAAAAATCTAATATGATATGTGCATGGGGTGTGCACATCAGCACCCCCTCCACACACACACAAACACAACCCACACTACACATACTATCCACACACCAAAGAATGTTGAATATTTATGGATGTACCATAAATGTAATCAAGTATGACCATTTTTTTTGTTTTGCAAGTCAGTTTCAACTATACAATGGTGGCTTAAAATTATGTCATTAATCATTTTAGGAAAACAGAAAGAGTAAGAGAGGGCACATATGAATGTAAATATGAAAAATTTTCAGTGATAAATATGTGTAAAAAATGCCATATTGAAACATTATTTTGTATGTTTTAAACCTGACCGTAACAATCACCATTCTCTTTTTTTCAGCCCAAAATCTTCTTCTATATCTGCCCATGAGTTCCCTATCGCTGCTGCTTTGGCTTCTGAGCCTCACAACAACAGCTTGGCCTTCCTTCTGGCAAATGCTGGTGTTGATAGAGAAGAGAACAGAAATACCTTACCAGGAAACACTGGTTTTTACACCCAGATTATAGAGAATTCTGAACCTTTAGGTAGGGGAAAAATCTTTTGTTGTTCAATTTTTCCTACAAACTATGTTAAATTATGTTGTATTATCATAACTTTAATAATCTAATGGAAGACATTTCACTAAAATAGCAAAATATTGAATAAAATTTTTAAAGGCTGATAGAAAATAAATGTTTAGAATTTTATGTAATTAATGATGCTAGGGAGTTGAGATGAAAGTAAATGCAAAATATAATTTCCTAGATATTACTCTGTTTCCTAATTACTAATCACTTTGATGCTCTACTGAATCTGAAAAATAATTGTACTGAAGTGCTGCTCTATTGCTTTTAGAAAACAACTTTGTTGAAATATACTTAAAGTGTACAAATTTAACATATACAATTTTTTTTCATATACAATTTTATGAGTGCAGACATATGTATTTTCCCTTCATCTAAGTGATTTGTTTTCAACTTCCGGTTTGGGACTTCCTATTTTAATGGATAAACAGAAGAAAGATAAAAGGACAAAAATATAAATTGTCGATTTCTCTAAGAAAACATGTCAAATTTTAAATATATATATATATATATATATATATATATATAAATAAAAACATATCTTTGAAAAATTGTTAAAATTCTTTCCCACGTTCTTTTTTGTGCTTCTACCAATTTTGGCAATGACTTTAATGTGTTCTCCAATATAAATTAAAAATTGTTCATATTTTTAATGGAAATGCTATATAGTATTGCACAACCTCTTAGAAATTAGCTATAGCTATATATATACAGCCTATTGCTTCATTATCTATGGTCATGGGTAAGTTTCCTCAGCTCTGTACAATGTGCCCACACAGGATTATATCTAGGTATTTTGTAAGCATTAAATGAAATAGTACTCATAAGCAGATATCATAGTAGTTAATATGCAGAGAAATTTGATTAATATTATATATTTATTCATTCTCTTCAGAGAGACATTTTAAGAACATAATTCAAATTCCAAGCATAACTTATTTAGTAATAAATTTAACACACATTATGTCCATTTTTGTTTCATTCTTTTATGATAAAATATAATTTTCTTCCCACTATTGATTTTACTGTGAGGAAAATTGGACAAAAGCAAATTTACTATGTGGACTATTCCCAGGAAATCCCTATTGGTTTGATAAGAGAGACTGAAATCTAATCATTCTGTTTTTTTGAATCACAAAAAATTAACTTAAAGCTAATATCATTTCAAGAAATGGCATATCATTGTCATTGCTTAGACATTTACTTGACAAGCCCAAAAGTTAAATTTTTGAAAATCAAGTAATGTTAATTATTTTATTTTGTTGCTAGACATTCAAATATTTTATTAGCTTGACATTGGGACTTGCTGTGTAAACCAGACTGGTCTTAAAGTGGCAGTCCTCCTGATTGACTTCCTGAGTGGTGAGATTTCAGGAGAGGGTCACTGTGGCTGTTTAACCTTTTTCACAATAGTCCACTGTACACTAAAGAAATCTGATTTCCCCAAATCTCACAGTCCAATGAGGAAGGGCATTTCACCGATAGAAAAAGTCCTCAGATATTCTAGAACACTTTTTTAAAATTTATTTGCAAGGAGAAAGGGGGGGGGAGACTTAAAGGCAGCCACTACAAATGACCTCCAGATGCACGTGCAAGCTTGTGCATCTGGGTTTACCTGGGTATTGGGGAATTGAACCTGGGTTGTTAGCCTATGCAAGCAAGCATAGATCACTGTGTGGTCATGTCCAGATGTTAGAAAGGATTTTATGGCAAAATATGTTGAGCTGATTCTTAAATATGGCAGTCTTTAAAAAGACAGGCTATGCAAGACTACACTACAATAGTATGCAGGTAGTACACCTCAATATATCCAAGCTATTTTCAAAGTGATATGAAAAGAAATAAAGAGAAACAAAAATAGGTTGAACAGCTTTGAGAGGAAGACTACTGAATAACAAAATTCCAAGAGTCTAAGAGGGATTAATTAACATACAGAGAAATTATTATCCTTGTGCTAATCAAACAAAATGCTATGAATGGCTGAATGACTTAGGTGGCAAGGTAAGGAACCAAGGCAATTTTGTGACTGGAAAATAAGCAAATAGAATAAAAAAAAAAAAGAAATAAATGTGGTAAACTCCAAGGGCAATTACCAGAGACAAGTATGAAATATATGTTAAGGAATTGTGAGTACAGTAATAGTGCTCACTCGTTTGCCTGTTCACCTGTTTACACTGTGAAGTGGGTATTATTACAGAGAACACACCTGCCCTGGCTTTCTCACTGAGCTAATCATCTTGTGAATAAATGCGTGACTTACCAAGACACCCCTATAGTTTTAAGTTTTACCTGCTGGTGCTGTCTGTTGGAAAATAAATCTTGAATGTTTTTTTTCTCCAAAAAAAAAAAAAAAAAGAGTAACAGACAACACACACACACACACACAGACAAAAAAAAAAAAAAAAAAATCTTATTTGTGTACTAGCAAAATCACCCAGAGGTTGAATCTTGTTCTCAAGAGAGAACAAGTCAAGTAAAAGCTCTTCATGTTTTCTTTCATGTTTTCATTTTGGAGCATTTGCAATGAACCCACAATTGACCCACAAGAGCAGACATTACAAATCACACAGGTTGTATTTGAGCTCTTAAATATACAAATGCTATTCGCACTTTTGTTCACACTGAGCCAACATTGTTCCTAATTTGATTCTCTTGATTATGTCACTAGAGTAGCAGTACACTTAGTTTCCAAAATGAGGAAACATCAGTCAAGCTGAAGAGAAGAGATACAGCTGTCCTCTCTTTGTGATTGAAATATTCCCTGGTGGCATGCAAAGCTGGTAGGGGGCTGGTCCTTTAGTTCATTAAGCACAGGTTCTTCTTGTAACCCTTTCCTTGCCATTGAAGTCAATACTATGGCAGTTTATCTTAGGTAAATGGACAATCTGTATTTTTCTTTCAAGTTTTCTAACATTGTCCCCTTTCAGTTTTGCTCAATGAATTTTCGAGAAGGTGACAGAGTTTTCCTTCCTGTCATCATCTTACCACAGCACACACTAATTACGAATTACTCTCTGTTATGAGTCTGAATGAGAAATATGACAGACCCTTCAGGGAACATGGTTAGGAAAGATAAATGAAATTATTAAAAATCATGGACACAATGACAATTTTGTCAGTATACAATATATTTTATTTTATGGAAAACGTTAATTTGCAAAGTTGGTGATATCATTTTATAACACCCACAAGGTATCTTAATAAAAACTCCTCTGTACCGTTATCTTCAACAAATATCTTTATTTTAAAAAAGAGGTATCTAATTGATGTGCAGTAGCTTCTTATTGTGGTATTATTTTATTTTTATTTATATTCTTCCTTCCATAGAAATTCTCTTTACAATTATGTCTCTTGACAATTAATACCTTCACTTTTTATAGTTCCAAATTTTTATGCATTTGCATATGCACAATATTTGAAAACAGAGAACCCTGCCTTGTCTTATTTTCTTTTTATATAGCAAGCGGAAACAGTTTGAGATAAGAAATATTATGAAAAACAGGTTCAACTACTTTATTAACATTCCTTACATCTCTGACATCTGTTTATGTTACAGAGCAGACTAGTTAGAAATCTACTCTTAGTAAGTATTCTTAACAATTGTGGAGTTCAAGTACTGCAGCTTCTTCTAGCCTTGCCCTCTTTCAAAGCTATTTTTCTTCTACAGTTCCTGACAAAACCTTTAAAGTTAGCATGTGAGTTTTATTAAACTAACAAAATGAAAGAAAAGAAAATTAGTTGAAATTTTGAGTCATCAGACCTACCATCACAGTATAGCTCTTCATGTAATTAATTCTCCTGGATTTTTTGTTTAGTTTTGTTTTAAAAAAATCTGTTATCCAATTGTCTGTTGCTACTCTATAGGAGGTGGGAAGTCCAATTTTGTGCACCGAGCCTGTAACATAAAGTGCTGCTAAATTTATCGATATTATATCCATTTTGGAAGATTTCATAAAGTTGTTTACCAGATCCTGTTTTCTATAAATGCATCTTTTTCTGCTTTAATGATTATCTCAATGTCTGTTGGCTTTTGTCTTGTGTGTGTGCTTACTGCACGGTCTAGAATGAACAAGTACACATATGCATGGTAAGAGCAAACATCCCATTCTGCACTGCCAAGTAAAGCTTTGAGTTTTTGTTGTCATGTGGTCAGCTATGATGATTCTCACATATATGCCTTATAACAGAAAGAAGTCACCTTCTCCTCGTTTGTGGACAATGTCAGGAATTATGTTGAGGTTGTTTGATACCATTTCTAGTTCTAATGAGGCTGTCCCTTGCTTACTATTCTTTTAATAGTCTGTTGATATTGTCAATTATTTTTAAAGATCTTCTGAAAGTTTATCCAAGGTTTCGTTCCCATGTTGATGCAGGAATTTTGGGGTTCAGGGGTGTTCCCCAGATTTATAAATCCCAAATTTGGATTCTTTCCTAATCTCTAGTGAAGAATAGCAAGAAAGGAACCAAGAAGGACAAATTATGAATTATTGAGTCTATTGGGGAGAAGTCACAATTTGTGGAGTTTATTTAACAGGAATTGGAACCGGGAAAAGAAGACTGGAACAGTTTCATGTGGAAAACATATTTCAGAAAAGTGGAAGTTTGGGAGAACTGAGGCTTAGAAAGCGAAGGGGGCTGGGAACACATGGCAAGCTTTAAGGAAAGACTTGGGGGGCTGCGAATATGTGAGAGCTTTGAGGAAAGATTTAGAGGGGTTGTGAACACAGGAGATCCTTAAGAAAACAAATGTCACTTTGTCAAAGTCCTTTCTCATTCAAAAGCCTTTCTTTGTATTAAGCTTTTTCTCAATATATACTTTTCATCTCTAGGTATTCTATTTTTCTTATTTGATGGCTCTTTTCTGTCTTGTCATCATCACTATTACAAAATTAGAACATTTATAATAAAATAATTATGTTTTAAATGAAATCTCGGGAAGTTATTCCTGAAATACAGAAAGCGTGTATATTGCATCTTAATTATCTAACAGCTATACATATAAGCCAGAACATATTAACAGTAGAGTGTTTTGTTTGTTTGTTTTAGAGGAGAGTGGAGGATTTATTACACTAACACCAAACACTGGGGTTCACCCAAAAAAGGCATTGACCTTGAGCCCTAGTTGACAGGGGGTTTTATAGTTGGGTACAGAGATGTGTACATGATAATAAGCATTCAAGTTAACAATGTAAGTTGAGTCACAAGATGCAGTAGCTACAAACAGAAGTCTAGGGAGGATTTACAGTGGGTTCCCAGAAGTCCAGGTAAGCCCCCATGAGCCATAAACAAAGGAGGGCAGCAAGCATGCTCCTTTCTCTCTTCTCTTGCCCAAAGCTCGCTGTGTTCACAGACCTCAAACAGCAACCGTTTCTCTGCCTCAGTAATTTTCCAATTTTAGTAATATTCTCTTATACTCTAGTAGCATTTTCTTACATTAGCAATATTCTAATATTCTCTCACAAAACAACAGAGGTTCATTGTTTTATAACTCTGGAGGTTAGAAGTTCAAGTTCAAGGTATGGACAGGATTGGTTTCTTCTGAGGACTAGAAAGGTCTGTTTTAGTGCTTTCCCTGACTTCTGTGGGTTTGTTGGCAATTTTTGCTGTTTCTTGGCTTGTAGAAGCATCACCTTAATACCTGCCTCCAGAGTGCCTCTGCGTTCTACCCTGCTCTGTGTGACTTCACTTCGGAAAATATACCTACAACTCTATTTCCAAATAAAGTCACATTCTGAGTTACTGTAGCTTATGACTTTGACATATGAATTTCAGAGGGGACACAATTCACTTCAACCTATAATACTGGCTTGCATTCTAGACTTCCTGATACAGGATCTCTGGAGGTAAGAGTGTAGATCTCTCTCTCTCTCTCTCTTTCTCTATCTCTTTCTCTCTCTCTTTCTCATCTCTCTATATAGTATATATCTTGCATGTGCCACATTCTTCCTTTGAAATTTTGTAATAATTGTATTTTTGGGAAAGAGTCTTGCTCTATAGCTCTAGTTGGCTTGGTACTTGCATGTAGCCCTGACTGCCTTTGAGCTCATGCAATCCTCCTGTCTCTGCTTCCCAAATGCTGGGACTACAGGTGCCGCACATGTTGCAAGTTTTGAGAAACACTTAGCATGAGAACCCTCTTAATAGATCTTTTAGAGTACACAACACAGAATTAGGAACTGTATGCACAGTATTGTATAGCAGATCTCTGAAACTTACTTATCTTGCATGACTGAACTTTAGACCTGCTGATATAAACTCATGTTTTAAAGGACCTCATGTAACTTTTATGCTAAGTAAAGTTTGAGAACCACATAGCCACCTGAAGTAATACCTGATGGTCCATCTCACCTCAAATATATAAAAATATTGAATAAAATGACACCATGCATTTTAATATGAAGCTGAATTCTAGGGGAATGAAAGAAAAAAAATTCACACGCCAAAACTGGAGAAATAAAGCTAGGCAACTAAGCATTGGCTGATTCCAGGCCAGCCCAAAGGAGTGTTACATGGGGTGCAGAAGCCTAAGGGATGGTTGGGGCAAGGTGCCCATGCCAGGTGATGGGTCATTGAGCATAGAGGAGCTAGAGCTTTTGAATAAAGCCTGGGGCCTGGAAAAGATGCTTTTTATGAGAAAGGGGGACGAGAAAAATCAACCAGAAATTTGCTTCAAGTGATCAAAAATTTGGAAGGTGAAGTGCCCGCACGTGCGTGTGCAGGTGCCACTTCTTGCTGGAGAACCTCAAGACCTACACGGAAGTTGGTGATCTGGCAAAGACCAAGAGAAAGGTCTTTTGGTTCTAGATCATGTGATCACTCACTTAATGATGTCAGAGCTGGAAGTAGAGCATTTTTTAAAAATAAACCCAAATGAATTTTCTGTTAAAGATTTTAGTCTTACTATAATAAACAAACCTTCTTTAAAATAAATTGACTTTTTTTGAGTCTACAAGGCAACCAAAGGCAGCATCAAAGTCTGACATTTCTGTTTTCTTTACTTTGCAGTTACTTGTTTATCTTTGTACTAAGTTTGTTCATCAGTTAACTAGTATTTTATTTAAATTAAAGCTAAACATACAGAAAGGCATTGTCCCTAAAATATTTTAAAAGAGAAACAATCCCGTTTTAGCTACATAAAAACCATTTTAAAATACACAACCGGGCTGGAAATGTCACTCAGTGGTTACTACAAAGCATAAAGAACTGGGTTCGAATCCCCAGTGAGCATGTAAAGCCACAGGCTCTGCATGCATCTGGAGTTGGTTTGCAGAGGCGAGAGGTCCTGGTGGACCCATCCTTTCTCTCTTTCTCTTTCTCTCTGTTTGCAAATAAATAAATAAAAGTATTTAAAATACACATCCATATCCATATACACATCTTAAAGTGTATAACAATAGTACTTAACAGCCATATATTTTGTCATGTCATTTTTTTTGTAGATAAAAAGACACATCAAGGGCTGGAGAGATGGCTCAGTGGTTAAGGTACTTGCCTCCAGTGCCTAAGGCCCCCAGTTCAATTCCCCAGGACCCATATAAGTCAGACCCACAAGGTAGTGGCCCTGGTGCGCTCGCTCTCTCTCTCTCTCTCTCTCTCTCTCTCTCTCTCTCTCTCTCTCTCTCTCTCTCTCTCTCTCATCTATCTCTGCTTGAAACTGAATAAATAAAATATTTTTAAAAAGACACATCAAGACAATTTACATGAAGATAATGAACATAAACACATGGCCAGCCTGCCATCAAATTACATTTAAAAAAACATCACCAACAACTCAAAGAACATGTAACACAATAAAAAGAGAAGAGGCGACTTTTAATTGGGCTTTGAATTCTTACTCCGAAGTTCCCAAGCATGTGTGTAAAGGCATTTCTGCTGAGGAGAGCAGTGCATGAGGAAGGAAGTCTGGCCTGGTGTTTCCATCAGGTGGGGCCTGTTTCCTGATGGAAAACTGTTCCAGCAGCAGCTGTCAGGAGGATAAGCACATTTTACAATTACCCGCCTACAAAAAAAGGTGGGTGATTGGGGAGTGGTAGAGTACTGGGTGAGGCATTTGCCCCAGTGAGGAAGAAGACAACTTCCATTCTGGGAAGTATCTGAAAATATGGCTCAGCTTCGAAGGAATGCCGTAGGCTGAGCCTCCTCCAGGCAGCTGTCCTGTTATTTCTGGCTGAGAGGAGAGATGTTCCAGTTGCCCTCTAGATAACCAGATGGCTCACACCCTCTTCAACACCACTGCAGGAAGCTATACTGGCCAAGCGTGGGCCAAAGAAAAGGGAGTGAGGAGAGGATGAGGAGCTCTGACTGGAAAGCCCTCAGGAAGAAGGGACATAGGACAGAGGAGTCGCTGCCTTAGGCTCAAGAGTGGGAAGAAAGGACTATGGGAGCTAGGAGACCAAAGAGAGAGAGAGAGAGAGAGAGACCAAAGAGAGAGAGAGAGAGAGAGAGAGAGAGAGAGAGAGAGAGAGCCACTTGCTGTTGCACTATGTAAAGTTATCTAAGACTATAAGAATATTCAAATCAGATACCATTCTCAGGCCATGGACTGCTGTTATGTTGTAGCCCGTGTTGTAAAAGACCATCTGGTGTTTTTGAGGTGGTTGTTTCTATCTTACTTTCCCCACCTTCAAGGTATTAAAAGTTGAAAGACCCAGTGCAGATCGTGTAGGATCAGAGCTGGGAGAGGACAAGATGCCCAGTGAGGAGAGCCTAAGGGGAGGGAAATGAGACTGAGAGGTGGAGAGAAATAAGGAGGACAAGTGTAGTTATACCTCTTGATTCTCTCTGAAATGTGTGATGGATCCAGTCACAACCAGTAAACTGAGGCAAGATCAAGGAGCTTGAGCAATGGGATATTGAGGCAGATAGGATAACTGGGCCCTGGAAGTAAACAGCAGGAATGTCTTTGGGGGTTCCCTTGTAGGTCTCCACTTTGCTAGAGATCAGAAAAGAATCAGGCTTTTCCTTGTCTCTTGCCTAATCTGTTTTTCCATAAATAGCTCCAGTCCCTCTCTGGGAAGGAGTTCCCCTTTCATAAGATAAAAGGTTAAATCTGATCTTGAAATTCTGGTTGGTTGAATTCAGCCTGAAACTTGACATCATGACTAGTCTCTGCTTGAGCCAGCTCCTAGCCCAGACCAATGAGGTCTCCCTCAGGCTCACCCGAATCTGAAGATAAAGCCACCACAATAATGTTATAAGTAGATGCTTACCAAGTGAGCAAGGTCTCTTGGTGGCTTTTCACATCTTGTGATCTTCCAGGTCCGTGCTCTAGCAAATCAACCTTCTTCTCAGCCCAGCTAGGGTGAGATAATCCCTGCTCCCATCCCCTCCTGCCTTCCATATGGCAGGAGCTCGCTGGGCTTTTCTTCTCCATTTCTTCTCTAAGTCTTTTATAAAATCCCTTTTCATGTCTAATTTCCCAGACCCATGCTCAACTCCCATATGGGCTCTTTGAACCCTTGGGTGCATTCATTCCTCCTTTCTTGGGACTCAGATTTCCTTGTTTTCCCGACTTCCCCTGAAAAAATGTAATAGTTTAAAAATTGTCCCTTTAGTCTTGTTTTATTCCAATTTTTTGTTGGTGTTGGGCACATGTAGAAGGGGGACAAGAGGGCAGTCTCCCTCAGCAGTGCCTCTGTTAGAACCAGAATGTCTCCATTTTTGGACTATGATTGCCATTTCATTTTAACTCTGTTTCCCAAGAGTGATCCAGACCACCTCTCTCAATCATCACCTTCCTGGAATGGCCCAAGCCACCTGTCCACTTCTCACTTCCCTGTAGTGGCTTATGCCCTGAAGAATGTGGAAAGAAAATGTGACACACACACTGAGTTTTATTGAGCCATAAAGGAAAATGAAATTATGTCATTTGTTGGAAAGTATCATTTGTAGATCATTAAACAAAATGTCAAAGATACAAAGACAAATATCACCTAGAACTCTTCATAGATGCATAGAGCTATTTATTCATATGCATATATCTGACACTTGAGAAGAAAATTCAGGGTAGTGCATGAGAATACTGGGAGGGGGAAGGGAGAGGGCCACTACAGAGAAACAGGAGAGGAAGTGATTAGAGTCAGAGTACATAATATACCTGAAAAAAATCATGTATATGAAACTCAACTATGTACAATGAATATATACTAATACATTTGAAAATGTTTTTCCAGTGAAAATTATTGATATTCCCTTGATTATATCTGTTATAGTAAGTTTTCTCATTGTTGGCACAAAGAACCCAATCAAAAAGCAACTTGTAGAGGAATGGTTTATTTTGGCTTATAGACACATGTGGAAGTTCCATAATGGCAGGGAAAATGATGGTGTGAGCAGAGGGGGACATCACCTCTGCCACAGCAGGTAGTAAATAGCAGCAGGAAGGTGTGCCAAATACTGGCAAGGGGAAGCTGGCTACAACACCCATAAACCCAACCCCAACAACACACCTCCAACAAGGTTACAACTCCAAAATTGCCATCAGCTGGGGATCAAGCATTCAGAACACATAAGTTTATGGGGGACACCTGAATATCCCACCCCTGGTCCCCCATTAACTGACAACCATATATGATGTAAAATGCAATGCACCCATCCCAACTCCAAAAGTCCCCACAGTTTTTATCAATCCTGATGAGATGATATTAAAACATTTTAATAATCCAAGGTCTTTGAACTAAGCTGTAATACCAAAAAACCCCATAATGGCATAGAATAAATATTTATACTGCAAAAGATGGCATGGGCATAGAATGACAGATTTAACCAATACAAGATTTAAATCAAACAGGGCAAACATCAAACTCTCCAAATCTGAAAATTCTACCCAGTAATAAGTCTCCTGTAGTTCCAATTCTGCCCCTCCAGCTTGGCTACTCACAGTCCCCCAAAGACGTCATTTGGTGCCAGCAGCTCTCCTTGGCAGCCATTCCATAATCCTGGCATCTAAATTGAGTTCCCACTGCAACAGGGTTCATCCTCATGGCACCATTGGGTTTACAGGCAGGTAATCCAATAGGCATGCTTCACACTGCCTATGGCCTTTTCCAAAAAAACAAAACTGTGTTGAAAATCCAATGACCCTCTCTTCCTACATTTGCTATACATAGTACCAGGTGGGCTACCAATTTGTTAAACCAGTGGGGAACACAGCCAACTTTGAAGAACATGAAATCTTCAGCATTCAGGCCCCTTACTTCAAAGAGTCTGCATTCTCCCTGTTCCAATGCAGATCACCTGGCCCAATCTCAGTGGTTGTAATCTCTCAAACAATTGCAGCTGAATGGCCAGTTGTTTTGGCCCAAAGATATCATTTCTTTCTGTGTCATCTCTACTTCTCACACCAGTCCATCTCTATAAAGTGCAACCCTGCACAAATTCTCAGGACAAAGACAGGCAGAAGGCATCAAACCTCTCACAAAAAGTGCTTCTGGACAAGTCCTGACAAAGATCTTTCTCACCCTCATATACCAAACTTCATAGTCCATGGTTCTCACTGCATTCAGGTCTTTTAAATTTGACTAGAATAGCCCATCAAGCTGTACTTACAGCACTGCAAGACTTCTCTTAGGCCAAGGTTTCAAATCCTTCCAGGTTCCTCCTAGAAATCAGTTCCAAAAGGCCAAAGCCACAGAATCAGGGTTCTAGCAGCTATGACAGATCCTACCCTCTGATACCGATTTAACTGTTGTAGTCAGCATTTTCATTGCTGTCACAAAGAACCCAACCAAAAGCAGCTATTGGGAGAAAGGGTTTATTTTGGCTTACAGACTGGAGGGGAAACTCCATGATGGCAGGGAAAATGATGGCATGAGCAGAGGATGGACATCACCTTCTGGCCAACATCAAATGGACAACAGCAACAGGACAGTGAGGCAAACACTGGCAAGGGGAAGCTGGCTTTTATACCCATAAGCCCGCCCCCAACAACAAAGTTCCAATTCTCAAATTTCCATCAGCTGGGGATCAAGCATTCAAAACACATAAGTTTAAGGGGGACACCTGGATCAAACCATCACAATATCTATCTGAGCTATGATGGTCTTCAGATAAGATAGAAAGCAAATTACAATTTGTTCATACTATTGCTTGGGTAACATTTCTTTTAAACATAAAACAGCTCATATTTGATTTTTACAGAAGGTTAAAGGTCAAAAGGAGAAGAGAAAGGAATTAGAATTTAATGATAAGAATCTTGAGGTGAACTCTTAAGAGATTTGACATAGTTATGGTCATGGTAAATGTTGGAGCATGAATCAACCTGGTGGTGTGATCTGAATAAGAAATGTAGCCCATGGGCTATTGTGTTTGGCTACTTGGTTCTCAGGTGGTGGAGCTGTTTGGGATGATTGCAGAACCTTTGAGGGTGGAGACTTGCTGGAGGAAGTGGGTCACTGGAGGCGGGCCTTGAGTTTTTATAGCCTGGCCAGGTTTTCTGTTCATCCTTTATTCTCTGACTGAAGATACAATGTGATGAGCTGGCATCCTATTTCTGCTGCAATGCCTTCCCTGCTGAGGTGGAACTATCCTCCTCCAAAACTGTAAGTTGAAATAAACCCTTTCTTCCATAGACTGCTTCCTCCTAGGTGTTTGCTCACAGCAATGAGTGAAGTAGCTAACACAGATGGATATGCTGAGTTTTCGATTAGGGCTTTGCTAATCTATACCCATCTTTTGCTATTAATGTATTTTTTTCCCAGATAAACTTTGGAAAGGGTCTATAGGTCTGAGAAATGGAATATTCCCAAGCCCATTCTTTTTTAGTATATTAGGCATCCATGTTTTATTTTTCTTCTAGCATGATATTGCTATATTACAGCAACACCTGCAGCCTTTACTCCGTTCCAGTTTAGTACACTAACTCATTGCCATCTTACTTGGTACCAAGTGCATGTTTTTGTGGTACCAACTAAACAGATTCATGGAATAATTTTTAATGTATTTAATTAAATTTGGAGTGCTTACTTCTGCTGTAAAATACTAAAACACACACCAAAAAAATCTGGGATTTTTTCCCTCTTAAGTGTTCTTTTGAAACCTTATTAGTTATATGTATGCACTTAATTCTGAAATTCCACCTACCAGTTTTTGAAATTGGAACAAGTAAAAAGGGAAAAGGATTGTGGGAAAAAAAGAGAGAAATTATATACGTAAAATCTTAGGTTCAAGAGATTAGGGTTAAATATTCTCTTAGAAGCATTTTAGATATTCTTTGAATAGTAACCCTCTTATCCTTAAACAAGCAAAATTTTTAAATTTTTGAAAGTAATCATCAACAAGAAGCATATAGCCATACCTATTTAATAAACCAAAGAATGGATTTTGTAGGGTGTTCTTTATGCCACCCAACCATCAAAGATAATTTAAGACGTGTCACTTTACTTCATTCAATTTTAGGCTTTCTATCTGATCTCCAGCCAGTGGGGTCTAAGAAACTCCAAGGACAAAGAGAACAATTGAGAACCTTCTGTGTGCACTTATCTTGTGATCTTGTGCCCCTCTGTGATTTCATCCTCTACAATTCTTCATCCTTGACTCGAGGGAAATGTAATACTTGTCATACTAGATCCTGGACATCCTTGTTTTCATAAAGATGATGGGAAGACAAAGCTTATCACAATGGAAATTCCACAAGGCTAGGTGGAGCTGGAATTTAATTATCATATTGTTCTGATTATCTTTGGGATCCAAGGCCAAAGATTAATCACTGGACTTCTATTTATTTCTCTGAAAAAAAAAATAAAGAAGACTAACCACCTAGTTTCCTGGTCTCTTTAGATTCTGACAACTGATTGGGTTTGTAACTATAGAGAGTTAGCTATTTTCATTATTTCTGCAGTAATAGTACTTGAATGTTTACAGATGCTGATTGATATGCAGCTGGGCAATAAAATGATTCCTTGGAAGCTGTTATACTTGAATCTAGTCCAGAAATGGTAAATTGGGACAACATTTTACTTTTTCCTTTGGACTAAGAGTAAGCTTCACATTACCCGATATTTGCATGCTAACTTTTAAAAGCCCTCCAGGTGATGAATGGAAAACTATGGGCCAAGTATATTCTAAATGAGCCAAGTTGTTATAACTGTCTTCCCTGGGTTAAAACACATGTCAATTTTCCTGGGGGGTGGGGGGGGGAAACGTGTGAAAGATTAAACTATCTTCCACTGTTTTTCTTTTATTTTGAACAAGGCTTCACACTGTAGCACAAGGCATGGCAGCCTCCTGCCTCAACTGGCCAAGTGCTGGGGTTCCAAGTAAGCCACCCTGCCAGGCAGTGTACCTTGTTCTTCTTCCTTTCTCCTTCCTTCCTTCCTTCTTTCCTCCCTCCCTCCCTTCCTCTTTCCCTCTCTCATTCATTCATTTCTCCCTTTCTCCTTCCTCCCTTCCTTCTTTCCTCCCTTCCTTCTTTCCTCCCTCCTTCCCTCTCTTTCTTTCATTTATTTATTCCCATCTCCTTCCTTTCCTTCCTTCTTTCCTCCCTCCCTCCCTTCCTCTTTCCCTCTCTCTTTCATTCATTCATTTCTTCCTTTCTCCTTCGTCCCTTCCTTCTTTCCTCCCTTCCTTCTTTCCTCCCTCCTTCCCTCTCTTTCTTTCATTTATTTATTCCCATCTCCTTCCTTTCCTTCCTTCTTTCCTCTCTCCCTCCTTCCCTCCCTTCCTCCTTCCATCTCTCCAACTCTTTCTTTCATTCATTTCTTCCTTTCTCTTTCCTTCCTTCTTTCCTTCCACCCTATAACGTTGACTATTTTTCCTCTTGCAATTATAGGTGTTTCCCCAATTAATATATTAGGTATAGATTGGCAATTTATAGATTTTATTATGTTGAAGTATGGTAATTCCATTCCAAGTTTCTTCAGCACTTTCATTATGAAGGGATATTGAATTATATCAAAAACTTTTTCTACATCTATCAAAATGAACACTTGATTTCTGTGACACAATTTACATGCTGTATTACATTTAATGATTTGAGTATATTAAGCATTTTTGGACTTTTGAGTCAGGAAATGTTTTATTGTAACTGATCTGATAGACCTGTTTCAATTATCTAACCTTGGTTTAATTTTGATACATCTAAAATTTTTGATGCATCTAAAAATTGTTACTTTTCTTCTCTCTCCAATTTACTGAAATATATATTTTTAGAGAATGTTGTTTTTGTCTTTTGATTAGTTTGGCCAAGATTTTGTAGATTTTATTTATCTTTTCAAAAAAAATCATTGTTTCAATGATTTTTTATAATGTTTTTAAAAATATTTCCATTTCTTTAATTTATATCCTGTTATTAATTACTTATTTTTACCTAAAAATTCTGTTTGACCTATTCTTATTTTTAAGGTCCTAAGTTATACCATTAAGTTCTATATTTGGGATTTTTCTAATTTTTTATAGTAGGCACTTAGCACTGCTTTCATTGATTACATCCCATTTGTTTTAATGTGTTCTGCTTGCATTTTCATTCATTTCTAGGAATTCTTGAATTTCATCTTCATCTCTTCAATGAACACTCATTTTTCAATATTGTCTTGGTGAATGTTCTATAGATTTTCTTGCTGTTGATTTCTAGTTATATTCCATTGTGACCGGATATAATACAAGGAACTGTTTCATGTTTTTCTGTATTTGATAAGATTTGCTGTGTGTCCTTATATACGATCTATTTTTACAGAACAGTGAGAAAATGTATATTCTTTAGTGTTGTTGATAGAATGTTCTATGGATATATGATAACTACTTTTTGACCCTGAAGTCATTTAATTCCAACATTTCCGTTTCTTTTTTGCAGGATGACCTACCTGTCTATTGATGAGAGTGGGGTCCTGAAGTCAGCCACTGTTATAGTGCTGGGTTAACTATACATCTAGTTATTTTTTAGGAAATTAGGTGTACCTACCTTTGGTGCATATATGTTTAGAAATAAAACATGCTCTTAATCAAAATGATGTGACCTTATTTGTCCCTCTTGACTATATTTTATTCTGTCAAATATTAGAACTATAATTCCTATTTGCTTCCTTTCTATTGGAATACATTTACTATTCTTTCATCCTAAAGTATTATCTGTGGTTCTTTTTATTTTGGTTTGTGTTTTGTTTTTGTGATGAGGTATTTTTTTCTTGGAGACAAAAGACAGATGAAGCCTTAATCCACTCTGCTAGTCTGTATCTTTTTATTAGGGAATTGAGACTATTAATAATTAGACTTACTATTGAACCATGTATATCATTTTGTTGATTTTTGTAGGATATGATATTTATTGATGCTTTTCTTGCTTAACAATTATCCAAGAATTCTCTATTCTTCCCTGTGGCCCCATAGATGTGCTTGTTTCCCTTTCAGTCAAAAGAAATTCTTCAATTATCATCTATAGACTTGGGTTAGGGATCATGAATTTCTTGAGTCTTAATAATATTTTCCTTTCTCCTCAAATTACTACATATAGCTTTGCTCAATATAATAAACTGGGTTGGTACATGTTGCCTTTCAAAATTTAAAAACATTTCAAGTTATCTGGCTTTTTAAAGTTTCTCTGGAAGCAGCAGAGAGGCCAAGCCAAGCACTCTGAGTTCCTAGCTTGAGGATATAATTTCTGAACTATACACCTAAGAATAGAGCTGAAATTTTGAAATTGCTAGAGGAAAAAGTAGAGAAAAGCTTTTAAGTCACATGGGTAAGTAAAGACTTTCTAAATTGATGGTCACTCGGAAAATAAGGCAAACAATTGAATGAAAATAAAATTAGAAAACTGACATGAAATCGAAAAGATCTGAAAAGAAGGGAAACTGTTAATCAAGCAAACAGTGTATGGAATGTGTGAAAATATTGTCAGCTATATATTTGTTGCAGAATAATATCTAGAATACATGAATAATTCAAAATACTGGACCAGGTTCTGGGGAGACCATTAAGTATCAAAGGCAATGCTTACAAAGCCTGCTGCCCCAGGTTCACTGCCTCAAAACACACATCAAACCAGACCCCAAAAGAGCCTCATGGGCCTATTTGCAATGGCAAGAAACAATGATGTGCATATATGTACATGCATGCACACACAATTTTTTTAAAGTTCAAAACTGAATATGACAACAAAGAGCCAATCAACAAAGGGGCAACAGAACTTCACAGAGTTTTCAAGACTGAAAATATGAATGGCCTATACATATTTTTTAAATGTTCAACATACTTAGCCAACAAGGAAATGAAAATTAAAATTACTCTGAGATCACATGACAAATGCTAGCAAGGATGCTCCACAAGAATATTTATTCAGTATTACTGGGAGTATAAACTGGTATAGTCACTACTGAAATCACTGTGGAAATGCTGAAAAAATGAAAAAAAGATAGAACTTCCATATTACTCAGCTATATCACTCTTGGGCATACGCCTAAAGATTCTGCTTATTGCTGATAATCTTCACAGTAGCAAGGAATCAGCATATACATGCATCAACTAATTGATATATATATATATATATATGTTGTAGTCAGCTCACATGCCACTGGGATGAATTTTCAAACCAGGCACAGTTATGGGAGGAAAGGATTTATTGAAGCTACAGATTCAGGTAAAGTTGCATAATAGTAAAGGAGGCTTGGGCCCCCCCCCTTTGACAGGCTTAAGCAGAGAGAGAAAAACCCATCACCAGCACCACACACACAACAGCAAAAGGCAGGAGGGAGGAGAAGATTTTTCCCCCATTATAAACCCTATTGAGGGGGTCTTGAAACCTTATCTCAAACTTAATGGCTTCCTGAGTCTCTGGAATTTCCTTCCTACACAGTCTTCTAGGAAGGGATGTTTATTTCTAGATTCTCTGAGCTTTATTATTACATCTGTGCCCTCATGCTTGCATAGGAAATGTTCTTAACCACTGAACCATCTCTCCATCCTTAAAGTACATGTTTTTGAATATTTTTATTCAATTAAGAGAGAGAATGAGAGAGAAATAGATAGAGAGAGAGAGAGAGAGAGAGAGAGAGAGAGAGAGAGAGAGGAGAACAGGGATCTGCCAGGGCCTCTGGTTACTACAAACAAACTCCAGACTTCACACACTACTTTGTGCATCTGGCTTTACATAGGTACTGGGAAACTGAACCTGGGCCAGCAGGCTTTGCAAGCAAGCACATTGAACTACTGACCCATTTTCCTAGCCCTAAAGTACATTTTTTATAAAACTAGGATAAACTTACTTTATATTGCTTTGCATAGTCCCTGTTATTTATTTTGCATAGTAACTGGTATTTATTTATTTTTGTATCAATGTAGATTTCCACCTGATATACTCTCTTAGTATTTCTTTTTTTCAGTGGCAAGAATTTGCATAAGGTCCATTGTTCTGAAAAATATTTATATTCCTTTTGAGTTAGAAAAATATCTCACTGTGAAGATAATTTTAGGGTTTGGGGGTGAGTTATCTCTATAATTAAAATATGTTGTTCCACTTCTTTGGTCTTACATTACTTGTCACAAGAAGTCTTCGGTCAGTATAATCATTTTTTTTACCATTTATATTCAGTGTCTTTCTGATGGTGTTCATATTTTTATTGTTTGGTCATTTAAATTTTTTGTTTATGATGTGCTACAATTTTAATCATAGAATTAAAAGTGTAATCTTTACATAGTGTATTGTGACTTTTATTCATGAAGGTCTAGAATATTAAAAGTACTGACTTACTAACATGTATAAAGCAAAATTGAATGAGGATTTTCATAATGATTTTTCTGAGAATTTGGCTTCTACTAACAAAACACAGAGAAAAAAAAAAAACAAAACTCTTTGTAATGTCTCATGTCTGACCACTGATAATTTCAAAGTCTTTACCTGAAAGAACAAACACAGGAATAGCCTCAGGTAGCATGGCGCACTTCATTTAGAATACCAGCAAGGATAGAAGCTCAGTTAGAACAGAAAAATTGGTCCAAAGAAAATATAGTATCGTTCTACAATGCAATTTATATCCCTTCCATCTCCATTGTACTCATGCATCCGTAATTTTACTTACGTGTTCCTTTTTTTAAATAATGCATAAGAAAGAAACAAAGCTGTGAAATTTGTTTTTTTAATCTGCCAATTCACTTAACATTTTCATGAATATGACAATTTTGTTATTTGTGACTAAATGATATTACCTTTATAAGTACACATGAAAATGTATATTTATGTATATATACTTATATACATACAAGCATATATCACATTTTTATCTATTAATTAGTTGGTGGATGTCTAGTGTGATTTCTGAGTAGAGCCATGACAAACAAGTGCATTCATGTAATTGTCATCGTACTTGATTCTTCTAGGAATGTACTCAGTAGGAATTACACTTGCCTATAATTGACTGGGTGGTTAGTTCTGTGGTATTTATTTGATCTTTCGATCTCTTCATATGTTCTGGCTATTAATACTGTCATGTGAAGCTGGTAAAGGTTTGTTCCCACTCTGTATTGTTGTCTCTTAGAATTCCAACAAGCATAAAAGCTCAGTTAGAACAGAAAAAAAGGTCCAAAAGAAAATGTG
Organism: Zapus hudsonius; assembly: GCA_004024765.1. Taxonomy (NCBI): domain Eukaryota; kingdom Metazoa; phylum Chordata; class Mammalia; order Rodentia; family Dipodidae; genus Zapus; species Zapus hudsonius. The sequence continues at coordinate 15,615 of PVHP010011472.1, read as the reverse complement.
GCATCTTTCTACAATGTAACATTATTCAGCTTTAAGAGCATTGAAATCCTTCTATTTATATTCAACTGAAAGACATCATAATAAATGAAATATGCTAGACACGGGAAAGCAACTACAGAATATTCTCTCTTATATGACAAGGATGCCAAAAAAAATAACCCAGATTAGGCAGAGGGAGGCAGGATTTGATCAATGCATGCAGCATGCATTTATTGAAACATGGTGAACCACAACAGTATGTACAATGAAGGCATGTTAATCAAAGCTAAACAAATATAAAGGATACCTGAATAAATAAGCGATAAAATCACCTAATTTTATGCAACATGTTAGTTTACATATCCAAAACTTAATGAAATTGAAGTAAGATAAGTAGTGTTGCAGACCCTAAAATCTTTAGAAGTTCCCTGATATGTTTGTGGTCACATTTGAAAAGCTGAACTGGAGTTCAGGCAAGGCTAATACCAGGTATGGAATCTTTATAATGTCATCAATATTATGGCATGAAAGCTGATAATTTTTGTTTGCCATTTAATCTCAATTATCTATTAGTATATATTAGTTGTAGAAGGTAATGGATTTTGTGAATTTTCCATACATGCATGTCACTTGTTCTGATCATGTTCTCTCCTCAAGTTACCCTCTTTTCTCCTTCTCTCGTTTTCTTAATGATTTCTTTTTGCTGGTCCCATCCTACATTCAAGCAATTTTTTTTCTGGAATTCACATATGAGAGAATACATATGGTTGCTTTTCTTTTGAGTCTGCTTCTTTCATGTAACATGATACTATCCATTCTATTTCATTCCCAAAAGGGAAAACCTTAATAAACACAAAAGTCATCATTTTTAGCTTTTCTGTTTTAATGTGTTTTTTCCTTATTCATACAGAGGCTAAAATCAATCGTTTCCTCTTTGACTTTATTTTTTAAGCATTGTTATGTGCTCTTGAATATCTTTATGTTATTTATTTACTTAAGAGAGAGACAAAGAGAACGAAGCAGACAGAGTATGGGAGCACAAGGGCCTCCTGCCACTGTAAATGAACTCCAAATGCATGTGCCACTTTGTGCATCTGACTTTAAGTGGGTATTGGGGAATGGAACTTGGGATATCTGGCTTTGTAAGCAAGCACCTTTAACTGCTGAGCCATCTCTCCAGCCCCTGGTTTTATCTTAATATCAAGATTGAGTTTGATTTATTTTATATCCTTCAGTTTTTTATTGTAATATATGTTAATTATTCAAAATGATGGATATCATTGTTACATTTTCATGTATGTGTGTAACACACGTTAATTATCTACATCTCTTCTGCTACCTCCTTTATGTCCCTTCCCTCTCCATTGTACTCTTAAACATCCATAATTTTACTTTCATGTTTCCTTTTTTAATTATGCATATGAAACAAAGCTTGTAAAATTTGTTTTCCTTCATCTGCCAACTCACTTAACAACTCACTTAAAAACTCACTTAACAACTCACTCAATTTTGTCATTTGTGACTAAATGATGTTACTTTTACAAGTACACATGAAAATATATATTTATGTATATATGCACTTACATACATATAAGCACAGATCACATTTGGATCCATTAATTAGTTGGTGGGTGCCTAGGATGATTTCTGAATAGAGTCATTAACAAACATGAGCATTCAGGTAGCTCTCATTGTACTTGCTTCACTTAGTATTTCTATTTTCAGTGTTGGAGGGACTTCCATGCTGATTTCAATAGTGGCTGGGTTAATGTGCATTCCCACCACTAGTGAGTAACCCTCCCCCACTACACTCACGAGCGCCTATTTCCCTTGATGATAACCATTCTGGGATAAGCTTTGCATTTACCTGGGTGAATGAAAGCTAAGGCTGTGAGTATTTTTTGGTGAATTTATGATCATTTTACTTGTTGATTTGAATTATGTGAATCATGTTTGCCTATAATTGACTGGGTTGTTAGTTCTGTGGCATTTATTTGATCTTTTGATCTCTTCATATGTTCTGCCTATTAACCCTCTGTCAGATGAAGCTGGTAGAGGTTTGTTCCCACTCTGTATGTTGTCTCTTCCCTTGGAATGTTTCCTTTGCTGTGAAGGGTTTTGTTTGACACGGTCCTGTTTGTCATATCTTGCTGTTATTTCTTGACCTATCGGAGTCTTATTTAAAAGGTCATAGGCTATGTCAATATCTCAAGTGTTTCCCCTTGTTTTACCATAGTTTCCAAGTCCCAGATCGTACATCACAAACTTTGATCTACTTTGAGTTGTTTTGAAATATAACAAGAAATAGAGAACAATGTTATTTCATCTACATATCAGATTCCAGTTTTCCCAGCAGGGGCTGGGTGGCTGTTTTTTCCATTGTATACTTTTATAATCATTGTGACTAATTAAAGGTCTATTTCCTAATGTTCTTCTTTCTGGATATTCTTTTATATTCCATTGGCTTACATGGCTGTTCTTTTGTGCCAGTATTGGGCAATTTTTGTTACTATGTCTCTATAATGTAGATGGAAATCTAGTATTGTGATACTGCCAGCATTGCTCATTTTTGCTCAGAATTGGTTTGACTATGTGCTGTATTGTTTGATTCCACATGAAGTTTATTATTATTTTACCTATTTTGTAAAGGATATGGAAATTTGATGAGAATTGTATGGAATTTATAGGTCATTTTCATAGCCATTTTAACATCATTAATTCTACTAATGCCTGGACATTGGTAATTATTTCTAGCTTCCATAGCCACAGTATGTGAGGTCAGAGGACAACCTCAGGTATTGGTCCTCAATTCCTCCTCCTTTGAGGCAAGGTCTCTTGTTCAGCACTGAATATGCAGACTAATTGGCCCACAAACTTCCAGTGATTTTGTCATCTTCTCCCATCTCACTGTAGAGGTGTGCTGAGATTACAGATAGATAGACTTGGCTTTATGGTCCTGGGGATGCAAAACTTAGGTCCTCACAAGTATAAAGAAAGTGCATTATCCACTGAGATAGACCCACAGTCCCATTTGTTTATAATAAGAAGCACTTTTGTAGAAAAAAGTCCATCCATTCAGAACTAACAGTGATACAAATCCATCCATATAATTGTGGCATCTTTACCTTCCAGTAGGCTCCCTCTTAAAGGTTCTACCACCTCAACACTAACTCTGGGGACCAAGCTTCCAACACTTGAACCTTAGGAGACAAATCAAATCATATCTAAAATGTAGAATAAAACATTTTCTGTTGTATATGCATTAGGTTGTTTTAAAACTACACAGGAGTAGAAGAGAAGAAACTTATGCTTATGCTTCAAATGCTTTTAGATGAGGGCAATTAATCAAAGAATATGTGATATATATTCTGAATCAAAAAAAATTGGTTTCATGAGTTGTTGCAGTCAGCTTCTCCTTGCGGGGATGAACATTCAAGAAAACAGAGCTTATGGGAGGAAGGGGTTTATTTCAGGCTTATGGAATCCTTGGACCACCATCGAAGGCAGAAGCTGGCTTCCTTTCAAAGATCAAAACAGAGAGGAACAGCTGCAGCAAACAAATATCTACACCAGTGAGCACAAACTGCCAGACCTCAAATTGCTGTGCACACAACTAGTAGGGCTGAATTTAAGCTTTGCCCCAAACACCCCTTAGGGCTGGACTGTAGGATCCACCCAGAAGAGATACACCCCGTCAAAGCAGGGATCTGCCTGCTAGAGGCTCAAGTGGGAAGATTTTCAAGAATGATTGAGTCTATGGGGCCATATATCCAAATATTCAGTCATTTTGGTTAATAATGTTGTATCATTCATATGTTTCTAAGATATCTCCAAGATTCTAAGAGCCTTTTCTGCTTAGCTCAGATATAGAAAAATTGCTATTAAGATATTTACTTTAGAGCTATGCAGTTGTTTTAGTAACAACTAAAAGGGTAAGACCACTTGTATGAGAAGCACGAGGACCTCAGTTTCAAACCCAGCAGTAGCCATGTATAAAGCTGAAAATGGTCAAACATGTCTGTAATCCTAGTTCTGTAGTGAAGTAAGTAAACAGAATTGATGGGACTCACTGGTCAGCGCTACTGACCCAAAACATCAACTCCAAATTCAGTGAGAGACTCCATCTCAAGTAAGCAATGCAAAAACGCAATAGTGGAGGACACAGGACATTCTCCTCTGACTTCTGTACACACTTATGCCAACACTGCATACACATGCAACATGTACACATATAATATGCATATAATAAAAAGAACTAAAGACTTGACTTTGTTCACATTTGCAGAGTGTTATGATTAATCTTATAACTCTATTCAAAAATTCTTCTAAAGGCTTTGATAAAATTTGTGACACCTAATACTTCAAAACACCAGAACACTCATCATTTAAAAAAGTACACCTTGATAATTATTTATTATCTTCTACCTAAAAGCTGAGGAAAGCTTTCATGACATTTGTAAGGTACAGCACTTAGAAAATAAGGAAGTAGAAAAGAAGGGTTTTAGCAGGTGCTAAACGACAGAGGTCATGATGCTCTGGAGAAACATTGGGCCTATGTCTATCTTGAGACTCACTAGATTTGAGTTGTTTGATAAAGCTTATTGAAAAACTGTAGCCACTGAGAATTTTTAGGAAAGGTTATCCAAAAAAACATATTCATCCAAACATTTATAAGGAGTGGAAAGGAAAGTGAGAGGTGAAATTTCATTTCAATCCAGAAAACCTGCAATACATAATTTGGTGACAACGAGCATATAATCTGCTGTAATAAATAAACATTTTTATTTCAATTAAAAATTAATTAGTGAAATTCAAATGTGCTATAGGTAAAACGTGTCTTTCTATTACAATTTAAAACCTTGATTCTATTGTATAGACAGACATTTTGCCAAAGTTTATCTTTCTTCTCTAACTCATTTGTAGTCTTTCTGTTAAGGAGTTTGAAAATAAAAACCGTTCTCTGTGTGACAGGAGCAGGGTACTGTCTCTGTACTCTCTCTTCCATGGTGGAATGAATTGAAAAAAATGTGTCATTCTTAAATCTTTATATACACAGTAACTCTTCAGTCAGAATCTTCACAGAAAGTGCCAAGAATAGTTTGTAAATATATTTAGTTCTTATGATCAGGGTTTGTGTTTCAAAAGCATGTAATTTAGAGATTCTTAGAATATTAATGCAGTATTTGTCATGTTTATAGTTATCAAAAGAAGGCCAGGTTGGCAGTGCTTAGTAGACAAGGCCTCTTAGAGTTCTCACGTTCTGGTTTTACGGGAATGTTCATTCTGCTCTTTTTACCTTGTTCTCTACCCGCAACCATCACTCCTATCCTAACTCTATTGTTGTCAAATTCTAGAGGGTTTTATATTGACCTATGGAAAAGGCTTTGATCAAGACATTAAATATCAATCATGGTCATTAGGGCAAGTCCCAAAGGGCATCCAGTGAAGATTTTGCAAAATGTTACATAGAATTGATTAAATTTTGATTAAAAGCTGAGACAGGTGGTTCTCGTGAATAGTAGGATCAATTACTTTTAATTTCATTTAGTCTGTTCTTTGAAAACCACAGTGTTTCTGCTAAGAGTCTTATTAGATAATATGCCTAAGTTTCCGGGATGGAATGAGACAAATGGACATGATATGACAGCCAATAATCTCAGTTTACACTGTGACATTTACTGCATTGTGCTAATAACCATTTCCCCAGCAGGTGTAAAATGTGGTGGCTACTAAGAACAATGTGCTTTGTGCACATACTTGGAACTATATTTTGTTTATTTGTGAAAAATACTATGAATCCTGAAGCTCACATGAATATTGTAAGTTATTTTATCACTAACAAAACTACTTTCACGTGTCAATTATTGCTACCATTAGTTTCATTCATCCTTTCCAAATGCTTGCATTTATAATAATCCAAAAGCATAATTTACACAGAATGTGTAATTCCCAAAATAACTTCTGTTTTAAGAATCATATTATTGATCAGGTGAACAAACTCATGAAACACAACATTTTGTCTTCTCTCCTTTTAGAGTGAAATTATTTCCTATTGGGGCTACCCTTGGGAAGTGCATAGTATTGTAACTGAAGATGGTTATATCCTCCCAGTTTACAGAATTCCACATGGGAAGGATGATTTTAGTAATTTAGGTAAGATCAAAGTGAGAGGAAAAGTTAAGACTTTGAATATCTGGAGTCAAATAATTCTATGCAAGAAGTTCCCAATCAGTCACATGTAAATTTAGTTACTTGTAATGAACTCTCAAACCTCTTTAGTAAATCCTTGGGACTGAGTCACACACTTAGCTTACATTGGCAGATATGATAAGAACAAGTACCAAGTACCAACCATTTAATGAATTTAGTTTTTTTGTGCTGGGTATGAGCTCCAAGTCCCTGGTAAAGTTACCAGAACTTTCAATCACATTGATTCTGTGAGATGCTTTAGTTTACTGCTGTAAGAATTTATAGTTACTGCTCCTGATGATGATAGCTGAAATATAGTTCATTTTGGCTTTATGTTTAAACTCTTATTTGATGCAAAAAAATATAGGTTTGGATTTTCATTGTTATTTGTTTAATAATGTACATATGAATCTCTGAATCTCAGAATATCACCTTTATCAAATTTTGTTTTCATAAGTTGAACTCTTTACTAGAAATGATATGACTTGAAAAATTTAGATATTAAAACTATCCAATGTAAAAATTTATATTTATTTATGATGGAACAGGTGATTGATTGTACAGGACATTATGGGTGTGATAATTTATTTTTACCCTGGAAAATATAGAATAATATTGATGGAAATAACATAAGTATATTGAAATATTCACACATTTGGGGGTTATAAGTCAGTAAGTTTTCGTTATGCAATGGGGACTTAAAATTTTCCCAGGAGAGCTGTGAAGTTCAAAGAGCGTATAATGGAAGATAAGACTATAAGAAAATTACAAAAATACACATTTAAAATTATCATGATGAGGCCCATTATTTTGTATGATTAAAAACCAGTAGGGCTGCAGATATTTCTCAGTGGTTAAGGTGTTTGTCTGCAAAGCCTAACGACCAGGGTTCCATTCCACAGTACACACATAAGCCAGATGCACAAAGTGGCACATGCATCTGGAGGTCTTTTACAGTGTAGCTAGAGGCCGTGGAGTTCCCATGCTCTCTCTGTATGTCTATGTTTACAAATAAATAAGTAAATGAAATGTAATAATAATACTAATAATGAGCTTTTCTGTACTCTTTTTAGCCCCAAAGCCAGCAGTACTATTGCAACATGGCCTGGCGCTCACTGCTTCTATCTGGATTCTCAATCCCCCCAACAGCAGCCTGGCTTTCCTTCTGGCAGACGCTGGTTTTGATGTGTGGATGGGTAACAACAGAGGAAATACTGTGGCCAGGAAACACGTATACCTGGACCCAGAGTCTAAAGAATTCTGGGCTTTTAGGTAGTAAAAGAAAACCTATGCTCTTGTATTTTTATTTAAAAGTGTGTCAATCTTTTTAATGTTGTAAATTTGCTCAACTAGAGTGAAGGCATTTTACTAAAGTGTCTAAATTTTTTTAAAAATATTTTTACTGTAATTAATGTTGTACTATTATTGATGAATGCTATTAATGTTGATTAGGAATTAAGATTTAAAATACATGCAAAATAACATTTCCTATGTATCCTACTTCTGAATGTCTCACTTTACCAATCTATCTACCATTTTGGAAACACAACTTTATTAAAGTATAGTTGAAATAGAAAAACTATACATGTTTAATGTATACAATCATACAAGTGTAGACTTTTGTTCCACTAGTTTGAGTTCTCACAATTTTGATAAAAAAAAAAGAACAGAGGAGGAAGAAAGGGACAAAAATATATTAGGATAATTTCTTTCATGAAATATTAGAAAAGTTTAGTGGACTCTTTCCATGCCATTCTGCTGAAAGTCCTTCTAATCTTCATTTAAGTATGTTGATCAACTTTGCTGACAACATTGATCTTTCCTACCTAAAGAAAAATTCAAATCTCTGTTTATTTTATGGGCATGATAAATAGGTCTCTCTTATAAATTCTACCATAGGACAATTGTACTCTGAAATTTAGTCAATCACTATATTGCCTGTGTTCATTGGAATGTCTCAATTGTACAATGTGTACAAACATAGGATCATATCTAGGTATTGGATGGGCCTTAAATAAAGTGGTCCTCATGAGCAGGGAACACAGTATTTAATAAACAGAAAAATTTGATTAATGTTATTTATTAGCTTCTAGGTCTCCTTTTAGAGTTTTTAAGGTGCTGAGTTAAAATGTGACCATAATTCTGTTATTAGTAATTAATTGACATTATGTTTTTCTTTCATGCAGTGTTGATGAACTAATAAAATATGATCTTCCAGCCACTGTTGATTTTATTGTGAATAATACAAGACAAAAGCAAATTTACTACGTGGGACATTCCCAGGGTGCTCTTATCGGTATGCTGAGACTGAAATCTGATCATGCCTTAATATTTATGATAAAGCACACATGATTTCTTTTAAATTAATGTCATTTTAAGAAATGACATATTTTCATTATTTATAAATTTTTAGATAAGTTAACAATTTTAATATTAATCTACTTATGAAAATTACTATTGTTTTTGTAATGGATAACCATATTTGTTGTGGTGGAGGTTGTGGTTTAACACAGGGTCTTGCTAACAAGCCCTGGATGGTCTCAAACTTCAGTCTCTTCTATTGGTGGTAAGATTTCAGGAGTGGGCCACTGTAGCTGACAAATCTCTTACAAAACAACAGCAAGAAAATTTAATGTAGGTGCTGGTAGTCTGCTTTGAAAATATCATAATTCAAAAACTGCAAGGCATTCAACTAAGGTGTATGTGTTAGATACACCGACATTCTCTGAAACTGGAACTTCCTTGTACTACTGTCTTAGTAGAAAAATGGAGTATAAGCACTGTTTAGGAAAAAAAATCTTATTAATTTGGAATCTTTTGCAGTTAGATTTTGCGAGGTCCTGAGATAATATAAGGAATGTTCATTTTTATTCTGAAAATCTAAGAAAGAATAGATGCTTCCAAACCTCCTGACTGCTCAGGAAAACATCTAATTTTTAATTAATTCACATATCAATGTTTAAACATATAGTGTGAGACTGTGCTGGCTGTTAACTACAATGTGCACTGCACAGCAATGAAATCTTGATTTTCCAAAAGCTACCAGTTCAATAAGGCAGTGCATGTCAAGAACTCCACAGACCCTCAGATACATTGTGCCATGTAATTTTTCTTCAGGGGCTATCTTTGTAGGATAAGTACGATAGAATGTTTATTGGTATCCAGATATCTACCAGCTACATACCTATAACCATATTCACTCTTTCTACTGGAGTTGTGATCAACACAAATGTCTGTACATGTTTCAAATGTCCCCAGGGATCTAAATCACTCTTAATGAAAAGCCACTCTTATAATGGAATGGAATTTATAGTAGGTTTATTTGACAATCGTGTAGACAAGAGAGAGCAAAGAGATGCAGGGCTGCCTAATCCATGGATCACAGAAGTGTGAAGCTCTTAGAAGTCATGAGGTTCAACCATGTTAATTGCTTTAAAAAGCAGGAGACAGTTTATATTAACAGTCATAAAATACAATTACATATTATGGGTATACACATACATACATATAGCAAGAGTTATGGTGGGAAGAAAGGATATAGAGAACTGTAAAATCATATCAAAATACTAGAGAATATTTAATAACAAAATAGAATGTTGAGCTGAAACTTACATAGGGTTTTTATGGAAGGCAGGTTCCTCAGTTATTCTGAGCAATAGTCAAAAGGGCACAGGTTGTATGTATGTCCTGAATATTTCCAAAACTATTTTAGAGATGATTAGAGATAGGAAAAAAAAAGATGGCATTAGTCATTGAATGTCAAACTAAAGAAGCAAAACCTATTCACAGTGACTAGAAAAATGAGGCGAGATGAATGCAATTAAAAGAAATTAATGTAGTGGTACACCTCCAGGAAAATTCTGTGAGAAATCTCAAGTTTAAAAAATATGGCAATCTAGACAGACATCATCTTAGCAATGAAGTAGCCAAATAATACAGAAGTTTGGGTCAAGAGAAAACATTGGAAAGTAACCTCTTCCCTTTGTTTCTTTTCAGCATTTGGAGCGTTTTCAAAAAATCCACAACTGGCTCAGAAGATCAAAATCAATTTTGCACTGGCTCCAGTTGCTACTATTAAATATATGAAAAGTGTTCTTCGCATCATCGCTTGCATTAAACCATCACTGTTCAAGGTTTGTGATTCCTTTTATCATCTCAACTGAAATAGCAATCAACCTAGAGTTTTCAAAACGAGGAAATGTTCATCAGATTGCAGAAAAGGGATGCGGAGGCTGCCTGGTCTGGGAGAGACTCTGCAGCTCCCATGGCTGCAGCACAGCTCTCTCCACAGCAGGCTGCGTCCTGCAAGGGGCCGGGTGTCTTCTCACGTCCATCCATCCAGCAAAGGTCTTCCTTCTATTCCATCAGCTGTCTCTACCTTGTTGAAAATATTCTTTTTTTTATTTAGAGTATTTTTTAATTGTCCATAATGAGTTATAACATTTAGTGGGCAAACAATGAGTTGTTATCCCCAATTCCCCAATGCCCCCCCTCCCCATCCCCAATCAGCTGGATATCCTCCTCCATAGGTCTTCTGGATCAGTCCTTGTGACAGGGGACCATGGATAGCCTAGTACTCAGCCAGGTCCTCCTGGCCCAAGTGTGTTGTTACTGAAGGGTGCCATGCCTCTGGATAGTCTCCCCCACCATGGCTCTCACAATCTTTCCGCCCCCTCTTCTGCTCAGTTCCTTGAGTCCTGGTGCGTGAGTATTAAGGCCGCTTTAATGTGGTGAGTTTAGGGGTCTTTGTGTCAAAAATCATTGGTTTCTGTCACCCTGGCTTATCCTGTGTTGATTGAATGGCTGTGGCTGTGGGCCCCTTGTTCATCCCGTCCTTCTCTGCGGAGTTCCATTTGGATCCTCCACGGTATAACTGTGGTGGCTCCTCTCTTGCCAGAATCTCAGGTATCTGCCTACGGTCGGTTGGTAGGGTTAGATGAGCCCCAGAGTAGAATCTAGGTAATCCAAAATTGTGTATATTCGTTAACCTACACTGATCTCACTCTCCGATGGAGATTGTGCTTGTTGAAAATATTCTACAACAGCTCATCTGTTTAAAATTTTTATTTATTATTTATTTATAAGGAGACAGAGAAAAACAATCAACTCCAGATGTATGTGCCGTTTTGTGCATCTGGCATTTACATGAGTCCTAGGGAATCAAAACTAGGCAAGAACCTTGAACCCCTAAGCCATCTCTCCAGCCCCTGGTTTACCTTACGTAAATGTGCAATCTGTACTCTTAAATCTTTTGTCATTGTCTCCTTTAAATTTCATTTGCCAAATTTTCATTAGGATGACAATGTTTTCTCTTGTGCTTGGCCCTCATCTTGCCAGCACACAATAAGAACAATCTATTAGTCTTGCAGTCAATATTTTAGCTATTTATATGGATGAGAAATATTGCAGACCCTCTAGGGAACATGTTCATGAAAGTTAAGTGCAATTAGAGATAACCCTACTCTCCATCGATAAAGTCAACTTTGTCAGTATGTAATATGCTTTATTTTATGGAAAAGAATTAATTTGCAAAGTTGGCTTTACCATTTTGTATCACTAAAAACGTATTGATATAAATTCCTCTGTATCCTCATCTCCAGTTTTTCTCTGCACTTAAAAAAATAGTTTGCTGTCTAACTGATGTGGAGTAGCTCATGTTGGGGCTTAATTTGTATTTATGTAAGGCTTAGCATTTCTATACTCTTTCCCAGAGAACTCTTGCTGTCTCTTCATAACTTATCACTTGACTAGTTTCTTATTCATATTTCCAAATTTGTGTGGCATTTAGTCTCTAAACTCAGAGACCATTACCATGCTTGTTTTGTTTTATTTTAAAAGTTAAATTTTAACTGTCTGGGTTCAGGGATATTATGAAATCAGATTAAACTATGTGATTAACCTTTCTTCAAACCCTCTTGTCCCACTTATGTAACAGTGGAAACTGGTAAATAATATAAATATATAAAAAATATAAATAGAAAAATTGTGAAAATATTATTAATAATTTTGGAGGTAACGTGTATCCTTTAGCTTTCTTCTCCTTCATCAAAGTTATCTTTCTTTTATAGTTCCTTACAAAATCTTTTCAATTAGCATGCCTTTTTATTGAAAACAAACAAAGTGAAAGGAAGCAAACAAAATTATTAACATTTTCAAACATGAAACTGCCAAAGCCAAATATCTCTTCATTTAATCAAGACTTCTTTAACTCTCCCAGGTTTGTTTAAATTTATATCTGATTTTTTATTGCTGCCCTATGTGTGAAAAATTAAAGAGATACTTTTATGTATTGAGCCAGTGTCTTACAACATTGCTAAATTCATTAGTTTTATGTCCTCCTTTAAAGATGTCATGATATTTTTTTCTTAGTTTACAAGATTGTGTGTTCTATAAATACATTTTCCCCGGTTTTTAGCATTTAGTTTTTCAGTGTGTGTTTGCTTTTGCTTTTTGTGTGTTCCTACTGCACTGTCTAGAACCCTCAGAACAAGGACACATAGGCTCTGCAAGAACCCACATCCCATTCTGCCCTCGAGAGGAGAGCTCGGGGTCTTTTCTGTTTCACTTGATCAGCTATGATTCTTCTGACATGATGCTTTATAACAGAAAGACGTTACCTTCCCGTGACTTTCTGTGAATGCCTTTAGGAGTTTATATGGGATGTTGTTCTCTACTTTTTCCGTCTCTGTTGAAGTCGTCCCTTGCTTATTATTCTTTGGTGATCTGTTAATACAGTCAGTTTTATTTACAGAGTTCCTGAATGTTTAGCCCAGTTTTCCAGCGGCAAGCCTCACTTTTTCTAAATAGATTATCCATTTTGTGAATTATTCTCTACTTCTACAGAAGTGTTGCTGAATATTTTGCCATCTGGATTTCTGAGACCTGTTGGCTATGGCTGCTTTTCCTGTAATCTTGTTATCTAATTATAGTGAGTGGGTGACGCTGGCCTCTTCCAGCATGGAAACTCCTGGAAGACATCATGTATGTTAGTATTTGTTATATATCATCAGAAAAACCAGCAAAACCATCTGGGTCTTAACTTTTCTTATTTGGAAGCTTTACACTGAAATTAAATTAAATTAGCAGACATATGGCTAGTTAGACTTTGTGTTTGAAGAATAAATTAGAATATTTGTTTTTAAACACGTTTATCTCATCTATCAAAGTGCCTTTTTACCATAAAATTCCTTCATTATTCCTCCATTGATGGACAGATTGTTCGAGACTTAGGAGTGTGTGCCTATCAGTACTCAGGACAAAGAAGTGTTAATGATCACTAAAGTGAAAGGCAAATCTGGGATCCACTGTAGAACCCGATCTCAAGGCAAACTAACACTGTTTTTTGTGTTCCACATATTGGTTTTTCTGACATTTGTCTTTCAGTGCTGATTGGCACAGTTTGGGGCTCTTATCAATTTACAGACTTTTTCAAAGAAGCATATCTTGGTTTTATTGATATTCTTTATTTTTAAGCTCACTTATACTCATTTGATCTGTATCTGTAACCTCAAAATTATGGCATAACTATTTTTTTTCTTTTTCTAGTTTTTAACAATGTTTTGAACTTTCTTCTTTAATGTCTATGTTCAATATAAATTTCTTCCCATCCATATGATCTTAACACCAGACAACCGTGATATTAAACCCTCATTTTCATTCAGTTTATCTATTTTGCTTCTTATTTGATGTTCTTTTTTACCTTTTGGTGCCTACATATTGTACTATAGAATTTCCAATTATTTGGATATTTTAATATGTGTCATATTGATTCTATTTTATAAACATATATTTCAAAGAATATAATTTACATGATGTGAATTTTCATGATGTAAACATCAAATGAAAAATATTTTACAGCACTGAATATGGTCTGTCTTTGTAAACATTTCTTATGCTTTGAATAGAATGCATACTGTGCTGACACTGAGTGGAGTGTTCTTTAAATGTTAGCTATGTTACACTGGTCTGATGCCATCAGAGAGAGAGAGAGAGAGAGAGAGAGAGAGAGAGAGAGAGAGAGAGAGAGAGAGGTCATTGCCACATCTTATGATTCTTCATATAGCTCCTGGAAGTTCTACCAGTGTTTGCTTCATTTACTAAGAAGCTTTCTTTTTAAAAACATTTTTATATTTTTTTATTTTTATTTTTGCATAGAGAGAGAGAGAAAGCGAGCACAAGGGCCTCTTGTAACTAAAAACAAACTCCAGATTCATGCACTACTTCATGCACCTGGCTTTAGAGGGGCACTGGGAAATCAAACCCAGGCTGTCAGGCTTTGCAAGCAAACACCATTAATTGCTAAGCCATCTCTTCATACCCTGAAGAGCTTTCTTAATGCATAAAGAGTTAGGATTTTTATATGATCTTAATGAAGTGACACTATTACAAAATTATCTCCTTTCTCCATGGAGTATATTTTCTATCAGCATTTTAGATTTCATTTCTGAAAGTTCAGTTCACATTCTTCATTCTTTTAATATCTTCAATGTTTTCACTTAAGTTTAATTTTGCCATGATATATATTTTTCAGAATGGAATTAATGTATGCTTTTAATATTAATTATAAATATTTTTCATATATGATCCTAATTATGGTTTCTTTAGTAACTTCTTAAATGTATGTTTGCCTTAGTGAATTTTTTCCCAATATATATTATTTTTGTTGTTCCTGGGAAAATTTGAAACTTTTTTTAAAAGGGGGCAGTTAACTATTTTGAAAACAGTTTGTTGAGGCTTAAATTTTTGCCTTTTATATAGAAACAAAAGAATGCTATATTTCTAGTTTTTCCTACATAAGGCTAGATGCTCTTGAGTTATTCTAAAATAAGTAGAAGGAGTCCTTTCTTGTGATGCAGATTTAATTAATAAATTAGCTTTGCTTATCTCATCATACAATTGTTGTGTGTTATGGAATATTTTCCATTATGTAATTTATTTGCTATTCTTTAAGCAGTATTTCTGTATAACTCTAATATTTACACATTATATTATTCATGAATTTAATGGATGCATGACATATATAAATACACATATATATGAGTATATGCACATGTAAGACATATATGAAATAACCTCATATATATATACATATATATACATATATATATATCCATTGTAGCTATAGTCTTAAGCAAATTTTGATAAAGGCAAAAATCTATGTCTATACCATTAAGATGAAGATTTAGGTAATTTTTGTGACTCCAGAAGATTTATTATTTAAATATTTATAAAAGTGATTGTTCCTGTCTCCCATCAGTAACAACACACTTGGGCCAGGAAGACCGGGATGAGTACTAAGATATACAGGATCCCTTGCCACAAGGACTAATACAGACAGCCCACAGAGGAGGATATACAACTGATCAGGGATGGGGAGGGGGGAATTGGGGAATTCGGGATAACAACGCATGGTTTGCCCACTAAATAATGTAACTCATTATGGACAAT